>CAUYQV010151716.1:0-16790 GCA_963574575.1 Galagoides demidoff
ATGGGCTTCCTAATTAAAAAATCACATTAAATTCAATTTATTTGAAACTCAGTTTTTGCTGGTAGGGTTTTTTTTTTTTTTTTTTTTTTTTTTTTTTAGGAGCAAAACCAGGTAGGTTAAAAATAACGTAAGCTGTAATTACAGGTTTGAAAAACAAAGAAGTATTTGTTTCCTTAGCTCTTAAAAAGTATTTTATGTCAACAGACTTAAATATGCAAAATGGTAAATTACATCCCTCCAAAGACTCTTGGTATATTGTGATGCATACCAAATTGCAGGAGGCTATTCCTATACATATTCAAAAACCATGTATCCAGCAGAGTAGAGAGTCAGCCTGGGTGCTCTGTGGCTGCACTGACAAAACCACATTCATTTAAGAAAACAAACAAAGGAAAGAATGGAGAAGAAGGGTGTTTATTGCTTCAGATAACTGAGAAAGCACAGAAGGAGGCTGTATTCCACACTGCTGCGTTCAGGGGCTCAGAAAGATCTATTATGACTATCTTCCTCCATTTCTTGGCTCAGATTTATTTCCTGTTAGCTTCACTTTCAGAAAAATTCTCACCCCAGGGAGGTCTGCGGGGGACTCAGATTGATATCATATCTGCTCAGCAACTCTGCGGGAAAGAAGGGGTGTCTTTCCTAACAGTTTTTAGCAAATTCTCAGACCTAAGTATCACAGGCCATCGTGAGTCACTTGTCCACGTCTGAACTAGTCACTGCAGGTAGACAGCACTCGTTGACCACACCCAAGTCATGTGTCACCTGCACTCAGTGTTGGGGAGGGAAGTTCCCCAGGTAGCACCGGGGTGCTGTCACCAAAGAAGGGAAAATTGATGCCAGGCAGGGAGAACAAATGACCATAACTTGGGGAAACACCAAGGTTGCGGTCAACTGTCAGTATCGTTGGGATCTAATTAAACTAAAGGTCTTTTCCACCAGAAAAATGCCCACGTGATCATGTCGTGCAAGACTTTGGTCCCTACTGCAGAAGAGAGTTCATGTGTCCCTGGAGTCCAGCCAATGACATGGAAACTAGAAAACCTTTCAAAAGTAAAAGGTATTATTAAAAGATCTCACCTTGTATCGAGAAACAACAACTTTAGGTTTCCTTTTTTTGTACCAAGCATTTCTGGTTTTGAGGAATTCTTCTTATGTAGCTATTTGTTATCCTTGTTGTAGATGAAAAAACTCTGAAAATCCAAACTGTGCCAAATGACCATTTTGAACAAATGATACATCGTCATGAACGAACCTTCAGTTGGTGACTAGCAGAGTGGCCACATAAGTGGTGTCTGTCCCTCCTTTTCTGACACAAAGAAACGAGTGTTCTCAGATCAAGCCCTGCAGTGAGTCTAATTTAGAGATTCAGCATGAAGACATAGTCTACCAAAAGTAAATTTTCTTTAAAATAAATTTAAAATTCACAAAAATAAAATTTGGGGTGCCTATTTTATATAGAAATAAATGTGACTGCTATGGAGGAAAATGAGGTAAATTAAAGCAAACTCTTTTATGGTTATGCTCAAAAGGAAAAATTATTTAAACCTTAAAGTGATTATTCAAAACAAAATATTTCATTACATTAACCTCAGAAATAGTACATATGAGTTTTTTGTTTGCGGGGGGTGGGGGGGTGGTTGGAGACACAGCATCACTCTGTCACCCAGGTAGAGTACTGTGGTGCCAGCCTAGTTCACAGCAGCCTCAACTCCTCCTTGACCCAAACAATCCTCCTGCCTCAGCCTCCCAAGTAATTGGGATTACAGAGATCTGCCATGATGCCCATTTAATTTTTCCTATTTTTAATAGAGACAAGGTATCAATTTTGCTCAGTCTGGTCTCCAGCTTCTGAGTTCAAGGGTTCCTTTGCCTCAGCCTCCCAGAGTGCTAAGATTATAGGTGTGAACTACTGCCCCTGGCCAGAAATAGGAATTTAAGTATTTAAATTAAAATTGTTCTCACAGTTTAAATAATAATTAATTTCACAAAAGGGGAAAAATAAGTCAGGCCCAGTGGCTCATATCTGTAATCAAGCCCAGACAGGAGGAACACTTGAAGCCAGGAGTTCTAGACTAACCTGGGCAACAGAATGAGAACTCATCTCTACCAAAAAATGTTTTCAATTAGCTAGGCATGGCAGCATGCCAAGTGCTCAGTACTGGGAAAGTGGGGGGTATGGCAGGAGGATGCTAGAGCCCAGGAGTATGAGGTTGCCAATGCACTCCAGGTTGGGTGACAGAGACAGACTTGTCCCTAAAAAAAAGAAAAAGAAAAGAAAAAAGAAAAAAATGAGTATTGTTTCAGAGCAATTGTCACAGAAAGAAATTTTGTCTTATGTTTAAGATATTGTCCCAAGTTAAAAAAAGAATTTTAAAAATTGCTAGGAACAAAGAAGAAGGAGCAAGAGATAAAGAAAAGACTGAGGAGGAGGAGAAGAGGAGGAAGTGTGAGGATGACTTCAGTTCGTGCTTTCAGGTTTTGGAAAATAGAAGGGTTTAAATGAAAGCTCAGAAGAAAGAAATGGAGATCTCAACACTATTATGGTCAATCTTTGTTGAACATTTTGTCTTTGAAGACAGAAGTAATTGCTACATTTTATGAAATATATAAATATATGTATATAATTTTTTTTTTTCTGAAGACAAGGTCTCTATCATCTAGGTTGGAATGCAAAGGAACAACCAAAGCTCACTGCAACTTCCAACTCCTAAACTCAAGTAGCCTCCTACCTCAGCCTCCTGATTACTGGGACTATAGGCTCCCATCACTATTCCTGGCTAAATTTTTTTCATATTTTCTTTTTTTTTAGAGACAGGGTCTTGCTGTGTTGCCCAGCCTGGTCTCAAACTCCCAGCTTCAGCAATTCTCCTCTTTTAGGCTCCCAAAATGCCATGATTACAAGCATGAGCCACCATGCTTGGCCCAAGACCAATAATTTTTATAAAAATATATAAATAACTTATGAAGCTATAGAGTAAAATCAAAGTTAATGATAGAACAGGATAAGTGATTAAGAGCAGAAAAAAAACTAAGTATGAACAAAAGACAAGATTAAAGCAATGAATTTTAAAATGTATAATATCAATTTTATACATATGTGCATTAAAAATTTATCTAAAAAGACATATACTAATCAATGAAAGTAATTTTTTTCTAAGAGTTTGGAAGCAGAAGTAAGGGAGACTTTTATTTCCTTTATTCTCATTTAATTATGTATGACTTGTATAATAAAAAAAAAACCCTGCATAATAGACATAAAATTGTTTAAAGTATGAGAATAAGAATTTCTAGTTTAGACAAAATGACAATTTGGTCAAGAATTTCTTTTCTCCTGGAAGCTATATTAAGCAACCAGGACTATGACAAAGAAAGATTTCATAAAACTTGTATACCAAGAATACTATACCCACTTTTTTAATGCTGCTCCAATTAGTAGAGATCAAGTAGAGCCCAGAGAGAAGATATCCCAAAAGCATTAGAGAGGAGCCAAGAAAGGATTGGAGGGACCTAGGCTGATAGCAGGTCCCCAAAAGCATACGTACAAATTCACTGAGAAGTGAAAAACTGAAGAGGGGGCTGCTGTGAGATGTGTTGATATAAAACAGAGCTATGATCATAGTAGTAGGTCCAGAGAGGAAAAGGGATGGGGAGTGCTATGTAGCTTGGAGATAGCATACTGAAGCAATGCATCTCTAAGGCAGCAAAGGGAAGTGCCTGGAGTTACAAAGCCAGGAATTTTACCTTTACCTATTTCCCACACCTAACAAAGACATCCTATCTCAGAAAATCTAACTCCTTCCACCACACATAACATAATCACCACAACATTTAAAAAAAGGTTTGAAATCATCAAATCTTGGCAACAGTTCTTTAAAAAACTCTTCAGAAAAATACTGCCACAGAGTAGATAAAATTTACAGCAACATTTTAAAAAAGTAATAGAACAATTACTTCCATAAAGTAATATTACAAAATAAAAACATAACACAAAGAAGACTAAGCACCAGAGGGAGTATAACATACTGTTAGAACTTAGAAATGAACGTAAGAAAAACATTATAGTAATGATGTTTTTAAACAAAAGGAGCAAAGGACAAAACAGAAATTCCAGAAAACGCCAAAAATGAATACTGAAGATAGAAATGAAATAAAAGAAAAAGGCTAGCAAAATCAGATAGAAATTTTTCAAAATTTTTAAAGAATTATACAGAAAATAATAGAAGACAACATTAATATAGAAATCGAAGAATATTCAACATACACATCATTGGAAACCTCAAAGAAAGGAAAATGAAACAGCAAGTATTTTGAAATGATCAAATCCAATGATCTGGAAATGAACAAAGTCTTCTATCTACATATTCAAAAGGGACATCATGTGCTAGAGAAAATTAAAGCCGAACAACTAACACTGAGACATAATTGAACCAAGTCAAGGGAATTTTCAGACAACTAATATTTTGGACAGCTAGGCAAAAAGACCAGGTCATTTTCTTATTTATTTATTTATTTTTTACTGAGGCAGAGTCTCACTTAATGGCCCTTGATAGAGTGCCATGACATCATACCTCACAGCAACCTCCAACACTTGGGCTTAAGTGGTTCTCTTGCCTCAGCCTCCCAAGTAGCTGGGACTACAGGGACTCACCACAATGCCTTTTTTTAATAGATATGGGGTCTCACTCTGGCTTAGGCTGGTCTCAAACTTCTGAGCTCAGGGCAATCCACCTGCCTCGGCCTCCCAGAGTGTTAGGATTACAGGTGTGAGCCACCACACCTGGCCAATCAAGTCATTTTCAATGATTGTTTTGATCTGTTTTAGGTATAGAAAATGCTTTTATGACATCAGATAAAATAATAAAATAAAAAGGAGAGAAAGGTAGAAGAGAGGGATAGGCAGGCACAAAGGAACGTTATTTCACTTGGGTTAAGTGGTTGGAGTGTTAGCACTAGTAAGATGACAACAAAAAATTTAAGATGACAAGAAAACAAATTTAACGCTAAATTTGGAGGAAGGTGAGTCACAAAGAGAGGAGACAAGAAATGCCAATTTAATAATTGATACTAGTAAGGGACAAGGAGGATTGGGGTTATTACATGTGTATAAAGGTAGCCTTTGTGTGACATAGTCTTGTATGAAGTAATTATATCTTTACATGATTAAAGGAGTTGTAAAAATATGTGTATAAAAATATAAACTTTCTCAAATATCACAAGCATTACAATGTCAAAATAAGCAAAAAGAAAACATAATACAAAATAGTAGGAAAGAATAGTAACAAGCATATCTTTCAGCACCATGAGTAAAAATGGGCTAAACTTGGCTATTAAAAGAAATAGAAGCAGGGGAAGGTAGCTCATGCCTGTAATGGTAGCTCAGCACTCTGGGAGGGTGAGGTGGGTGGATTGCTTGAGCTTAGATGTTCAAGAACAGCCTGAGCTAGAGAGACACCCTGTCTCTACTAAAAATAGAAAAACTAGCTGGTAGTCACAGCTACTTGGGAGGCTGAGGTGGAAGGATTGCTTGAGCCCAAGTTTGAGCTTGCTGTGAGCCATGATGCCATTACATTCTATCCAGGGTGACAGAGTGAGACTCTGTCTCAAAAAACAAATTAAAAAAGCCAGATTTTCTGTTTGAATTTCTGAAAAACTAATCTCTATTCTTTATAAAAAGAGACATACCCAAAACACATGATTCAGAAACGTGAAAATGAAAAGGATGGAGAGAAGAGCAAGATGGTGGCTGAATAAGAGCTTCCTTGCATCTAAACATGGTGAGAGTGGGGAGAGAAGACTCCAGGCACCTCTGGCTGGTGGGATCTGCCCAGAAACATCCCTTTGGGGACACAGGGAGTCAGCAAGAGACTTCTAGACCCCATGAGGAGGACAAAAGCAGTGGAGAACTAGACTCATAGAAACCCTAGGCCAGAGGCACAGGAACTTAAAGAGCAAGAGGAAGTGAAAGGAAGTTTAGGGCAAGAAAGCAGATAAAAGAAAACACTGATGAGGAAGAATCATCAGAAAAATCCTGGCAACATGAAAAACCAGTCCAGACCAACCCCCACAAGGGACCATGAGGTAGCTCCTCATAGGAGTCCACCTATAAAGAAATGTTATAAATGACAGAAGGGGAATTTAGAATACAGATGATGAAAACAATGAAGGAAATGATGGAAACAATGAAGGAAACTGCTGATAAAGTGGAAAATAACCAAAATGAAAACCAAAAACAGAATCAAATAAGAGATGAATGATATGAAGAATATAGAAAGGATATAGCAGAGCTGAAGGAACTGAAGCAGTCAATTAGGGAACTTAAAGATGTAATAGAAAGTCTCAGCAACAGATTAGACCATGCAGAAGAAAGAATTTCAGAGGTAGAGGACAAAGCTCTTGAGATAACTCAGATAGTTAAAGAGGCAGAAAAGAAGAGTGAGAAAGCAGATCGTTCACTGACAGAATTATGAGACTTTATGAAGTGTTCAAACATACGAGTTATAGGTATCCCAGAAGGGGAAGAAGAATGCCCCAGGGGAATGGAAGCCATACTAGACAATATTATAAATGAAAATTTCCCAAATATCACCAAAGATTCTGACACACTCCTTTCAGTGGGATATCGGATCCCAGGTCACCTCAACTCTAACAGTGATTCTCCAAGATACATTGTGATGAACCTGTCCAAAATCAAGATAAAAGAAAAAATTCTGCAAGCTGCTGGGAGTAAGCGCCAGTTGACCTATGGGGGCAAATCCATCAGGGTGACTGCAGACTTCTCTAATGAAACTTTTCAAGTAAGAAGACAATAGTCATCTACGTTTAATCTACATAAACAGAACAATTTCCAGCCCAGAATTCTATATCCTGCTAAGCTAACCTTTAAAATTGACAGAAAAATCAAATCATTTACTGATATGCAACCATTGAAGAAATTCACCATAACAAGACCAGCTCTACAGAAAATACTTCAACCTGTTCTACACACTGACCATCACAATGGATCAACAGCAAAGTAAGAACTCAGAAATTAAAGGACAGAACCTAACTTCCACACTGATGCAAAAAATAAAACTAAACAATGGACTCTCACAAAATAAGATGAATAGAACACTACCACATTTATCGATTATCACAATAAATGTTAATGGCTTGAATTCCCCACTGAAGAGGCATAAATTGGCTGATTGGATTAAAAACCACAAGCCATCCATTTGCTGTCTGTGGGAAACACACCCAGCTTCAAAAGACAAATTAAAACTCAGAGTTAAGGGTTGCAAGACAAGTTTTCAGGCAAATGGAATTCAGAAGAAAAGAGGGGTTGCAATCTTATTTTCAGATACATGTGAACTTAAAGCACCTAAAGTCAAAAAAGACAAAGATGGTCACTTTATATTAGTCAAGGGAAAAATACAACAAGAAGACATTTCAATTCCAAATATGTATGCACCCAACTTAAATGCTCCCAGGTTCTTGAAACACACCTTACTCAGTCTGAGCAATATGATATCCTATAACAGGGGACTTTAACACTCCTCTTATAGAGCTGGACAGATGCTCTAAACAGAAATTAAACAAAGATATAAGGGACTTAAATGAGACCCAAGAACAACAGTGCTTGATAGATGCATATAGAACACTCCATCCCAAAGTTAAAAAATATACATTCTTCTCATTGTCCCATGAGAACATTGTCTTCAAAATTGATCATATCCTAGGACAGAACAAACCTCAACAGAATCAAAAGAATTGAAATTTACCTTATATCTTCTCAGACCACAAGGCACTAAAGGTGGAACTCAACTCCAAAAATGTTCAACCCCACACAAAGGCATGGAACAACCTTCTGTTGAATGACAGTTGGGTGCAGGAAGAAATAAAAGAGGAAATCATTAACTTCCTTGAACATAACAACAATGAAGACACAAGCTACCAAAACCTGTGGGATACTGCAAAAGCAGTTCTGAGAGGAAAATTTATCACTTTAGATGCCTACATTTGAAAAACAGAAAGAGAGTGCATCAACAAACTCACAAGCCATCTTATGGAATTGGAAAAAGAAGAACAATCTAAGCCTAAATCCAGCAGAAGAAAAGAAATATCCAAAATTAAATTAAAGATCAATGAAATTGAAAACAAAAGAATCATTCAGAAAATGATTTGTTAATGACTTGTTAATGAAAGAAGGAGTTGGTTTTTTGAAAAAATAAATAAAATAGATAAACTTTTGGCCAGACTAACTAGAAGTAGAAAAGTAAAATCTCTAGTAACCTTAATCAGAAATGATAAAGAGGAAATAACAACTGATGCCACAGAGATACAAGAGATCATTTCTCAATACTACCGAAACTCTATGCCCAGAAATTTGACAAAGGGGATCAATATTTGGAATCACACCCTCTCTCTAGACTTAGTCCTGAACAGACCAATTTCAAGCACTGAGAATGAATAAACAATACAAAATTTTTGAACAACAACAAAAAAAATGCCCTGGTCCAGATGGCTTCACACCAGAATTCTATCAAACCTTCAAGGAAGAGCTTATTCCCACACTGTAGAAATTATTCCAAAAAATTGAGGAGGAAGGAATCTTCCCCAAGACGTTCTATGAAGCAAACATCACCCTGATACCAAGACCAGGAAAAGAGCCAACTAAAAAGGAGAATTTCAGACCAATTTCACCAATGAACATAGATGCAAAAATTCTCAACAAAATCCTAGCCAATAGATTACAGCTTGTCATCAAAAAAGTCATACACCATGATCAAGTAGGTTTCATTCCAGGGATGCAAGGCTGGTTTAACATATGCAAGTCCATAAATGTTGTTCACTGTATCAACAGAAGCAAAACCAAAGACCATATGATCCTCTCAATAGAGGCAGAAAAAGCATTCAATAAAATCCATCATCCTTTTTTAATTAGCACACTGAAGAGTGAAGAGTATAGGCATAGGTGACACATTTCTTAAACTGATCAAAGCGATCTATGACGAACCCACAGCTAATAATTTACTGAATGGAGTAAAACATAAAGCTTTTCCTCTTAGAACTAGAAGCGGACAAGGTTGCCCTCTGTCACCATTACTATTCAATATAGTGTTGGAAGTTCTAGCCAATACAATTAAGCAAGACAAGGAAATAAAGGGCATCCAAATGGGAGCAGGTGAGGTCCAACTCTCCCTCTCTGCTGATGATATGATCATATACTTAGAGAACCCCAAATACTCAACCACAACACTCCTGGAAGTCATAAAAAAATACAGTAATGTCTCAGGATGTAAAATCAATGTCCACAAGTCAGTAGCCTCTGTATACACCAATAACAGCCAAGATGAGAGGCTAATTAAGGACACAACTCCCTTCACTGTAGCTTCAAAGAATATAAAATACCCAGGAATATACCTAACAAAAGAGGTGAAGGACCTCTAAAAGAAAATTATGAAACCCTAAGAAAGGAAATAGCAGAGGATATTAACCATGCTCATGGCTGGGCAGAATCAACATTGTGAAAATGTCTGTAATTCCCAAAGCAATCTACTGATTCAGTGCCATCCCTATTAAAATAGCAACATTGTACTTTCAAGACTTGGAAAAAATGATTCTGCATTTTATGTGGAACCGTAAAAAAACCCATATAGCTAAGGCAATTCTTAGTAATAAAAACAAAGCTGGGAGGCATCAGCATACCAGATTTTAGGCTGTACTACAAAGCCATAGTGGTCAAGACAGCATGGTACTGGCATGAAAATAGAGACAAAGACATTTTGAATCAAATAGAAAACTGGGAAATGAAACTAATATCTTACAGCCACCTAATCTTCAATAAACCAAACAGGGACATACACTGGGGGAAAGACTCCCTATTCAATAAATGGTGTTGGTGCTGAGAAAACTGGATATCCAGTAATGGACTCCTTTTCCATCATTTCAAAAGGAAATACCCAGTGATGTACTCCTTGTCCATCACTTCAAAATGAAATATAGGTAAGGCATATATTAAAAGAAATATTATATAGACTTCTTTACAATAACTTCACTTCTTCACATGTAAAAGTCTGAAACTGGACCCACACTTTTCTCCATTCAATAAAAATTGACTCAAGATGGATAAAGGACTTAAATTTAAGGCATGAAACAATAAAAATCCTCAAAGAAAGCATAGGAAAAACATTGGAAGATATTGGCCTGGCGAAAGACCTCATGAAGAAGACTGCTGTGGCAATTGCAACAACAATAAAAATAAACAAATGGGACTTAATTAAACTGGAAAGCTTCTGCACAGCTAAGAAGACAACAACCAAAGCAAACAGACAAACTACACAATGGGAAAGGATATTTGCATATTTTGAATCAGACATAAGCTTAATAACTAGGATCTATAGAGAACTCAAAAAAAAAAAATCCACATGAAAAAAGCCAACTGTGGCTCAAAGGAGTAGGGCGCTAGCCCCATATACCAGAGGTGGCAGGTTCAAACTTGGCCCTGAAAAAAGCCAACAATCCCACATATCAATGGAGAAGAGACATGAATACAACCTTCTCTAAAGAAAACAGATGAATGGCTAACAAATATATGAAAAAATGCTCATCAACCCTAATTATTAGAGAAATGCGAATCAAAACCACCCTGAGATATCATGTAACCCCCGCAAGAGTGACCCACATCACAAAATCTCAAAACTACAGATGCTGGTGTGGAGGTGGAGAGAAGGGAACACTTTTACACTGCTGGTGGGACTGCAAACTAATATAACCTTTTTGGAAGGAATTATGGAGAAACCTCAAAGAACTCAAGCTAGACCTTCCATTTGATCCTGCAATCCCATTACTGGGCATCTACCCAGATGGAAAAAGTCCTTTTGTCATAAGGACAGTTGCACTAGACTGTTTATCGCAGCTCAGTTTACAATCGCGAACATGCAGGCACAGCCTAAATGCCCACCAACCCAGGAATGGATTAATAAGCTGTGGTATATGTATACCATGGACTACTATTCAGCCATTAAAAAAGTTAGAGAGTTTACATCTTTTGTATTAACCTGGATGGAAGTGGAACATATTATTCTTAGTAAAGCATCACAAGAATGGAGAAACAAGAATCCTTTGTACTCAATTCTCACATGAGGATACTTGATGACCTAGTACATGATGGGGGGAGGGAAGAAAGGGGGGGTGGAGGGGTCACAGTGTAACATATCTTTTGGGAGTGGAACACAATTATAAGAGGGATTTTACCTAACAAATGCAATCAGTGTAACCTGGTTCTTTGTACCCTCAATGTATCCTCAACAATAAAAAAAAAAAAAGTAAGTCTCAACCCTCTAAGCATGCTTGGTCCTTCCGGTGACCAGCTCCAATCCTAAAACTAGGGTATACTGGTTACCAGTCAACTGACTAGCATACAAAAAGATTAGGGAGTCTAAGGACTTTAGGAGTAGTGTGCCAGGTTATTTTTGGCTTTGGCTCTGCGATACTACACTTGAGAAGTTTTTTGTTTGTTTTGAGACAGAATCTACTATATTGTCCTCGGTAGAGTGCTGTGGTGTCACAGCTCATAGCAACCTCAAACTCTTGATCTCAAGAGATTCACTTGCACTGCCACAACATTTGGTGTAGTCATTGTTTAGCAGGCCTAGGCCGGGTTTGAACCCGCCAGCCCCAGTGTATGTGGCCAGTATCCTAACTACTGAGCTAAGGGTGGGAAGCTGGTTTTCATTTCATTCATGTTTCTTTTCAGACCTTGTATATTGATTTTTTTTTATTTTTTATTTTTTTGGTGACAGAGTCTCATGATGTCACCCTGGGTAGAGTGCTGTGGCATCATAGCTCACTGCAACCTCTTAACTCTTAGGCTTAAGTGATTCTTTTGCCTTGGCCTCCCAAGTAGCTGGGACTATAGGCGCCCGCCACAGTGCCCAGCTATTTTTTTGTTGTGTTGTCATTGTTGTTTGGCAGGCCTGAGCTGGATTCAAACCTTCCAACTCCGGTGTATGTGGCTGGCACCCTAGCCACTTAGCTATAGGCACCTAGCCTATATATTGATTCTTTAAGGCCCAGCTCTTAAATGCTTGAGATCCTCAAGGCTTGGTTTTAGGCCCTCCTCTCACTAAGCATTGTCTAACTGAGCCCTCAAGACTATATCCTTTTTGTTTGTTTGTTTGAGACAGAGTTTCTTGTCAGCCTGGCTAGAGTGCCGTGGCCATCTTCATAGCTGACAGCAACCTCAAACTCTTGGGCTCAAGTGATCCTCTTGCCCCAGCCTCCCAAGTAGCTGGGATTACAGGCATATACCACCATGTCTGGCTAGATTTTTTAATTAATTGATTAATTAATTTTTATTTTATTTTTTGGAGACAGTCTCACTGCTACCCCTGGTAGAGTACTATGGTGTCACAGCTCACAGCAACCTCAAACCCTTGGGCTCAAGCCATTCTCTTGTCTCAGCCTCCAAGTAGCTGGGACTATAGGTGCCTGCCACAACGCCTGGCTGGGTTTTTTTGTTTTGAGACGGGCTCACTCTGTTGCCCTTGGTAGAGTCTGGTGTTACAGCTTGCAGCAACCTCAAATTCTTGAGCTTAAATGATTCTCTTGCCTCAGCCTCCCAAGTAGCGGGACCTCAGGCACCCGCTACCATGCCTGGCTATTTTTTGGTTGTACTTGTTCTTGTTTAAAAGGCCAGGACTGGGTTCGAATCCACCAGCTCCAGTATATGTGGCTGGTACCCTAGCTGCTGAGCTATAGGCACCAAGCCACCTGGCTGTGTTTTATTTTTTATGTATTTATTTATTTTTAGGGGAAAGCGTGAACGCAGTCCCCCACTACCACAAATTATACAGTCAGTTTCCTCATTTGGGGAAATCGCGAGGGTCAGCACATCCGGAGTGCAATAGATAAGCCTCGCCCTGGGAAAACTATCTTCATGATCATGTATCTCCCCTGCCACCTGGCTAGTTTTTAGAGGTTAGGTCTTCATCTGGCTCAGGCTGGTCTTAAACTTGTCAGCCCAGGCATTCCATCCACTTTAGCCTCCCAGTGTACTGGGGGTATGGGCGTGAACCACCTAACTTTTTCTGTTTTTTAATTTTGAGACAGAGTCTCAAACTGTCACCCTGTAAAGCAATCTTCTTGCCTCAGTTTTTCTATTTTTAGTAAAGACAAGGGTCTTGCTTTTTGCTCAGGCTGGTCTCGAATTCATGAGCTCAAGTTATTCATCTGCCTTGGCCTCCCAGAGTGCTAGGATTACAGCATGAGTCACTGTACCCAGCTAGTTTTTCTGTTTTTTTAGTAGAGATGGTCTTGTTCATGCTCAATCTGGTCTCAAATTCCTGAACTCAGGCAGTCCATCTGTCTTGGGTTCCTGGAGTGCTAGAATTATAGGCATGAGCCACTGCACCTGACCCTCCAGGCTACTTTTATGTATTGACTCCCAAATTTTTGTGTGTAACCCAGATCCCTCCTCTGAGCATATTCAACATTTCTACATGAACGTCTCAGAGGCTTCTCAATGTTAGCATATCAGAAATCAAACTCAATTCCCACTCACACTGTTAAGAGCTATTTTAGTATTCCCTGCCTTACTGAATGGCAGCAATGTTATTTTAAATTTACTTATTGATTTCTCTGTAGCTATTTTATCCCCGTCCAGTTTGCTCTCCAGGCTTCCATCTTTTTTTTTTTTTTTTTTTTTTTTTTTTGAGACAGAGCCTCAAGCTGTCCCCCTGGGTAGAGTGCTGTGGCATCACAGTCACAGCAACCTCCAACTTCTGGGCTTAAGTGAGTCTCCTGCCTCCGCCTCCCAAGTAGCTGGGATCACAGGTTCCTGCCACAACGCCTGGCTTTTTTTTTTGTTTTTTTGGTTGCTGCCATCGTTGTTTGGTGGGCCTGGGCTGGATTCGAACCCTCCACCTTAGGTGTATGTGGTTGACGCCTTAGCCACTTGAGCCATAGGTGCCAAGCCCAGGCTTCCATCTTTTACAAACACCAATCTGATTATGTCACACCTTTTCTTGAAAGTTATCATAACTTCTTGTTTCTCTTAGAACAAAAAAAGTCTTTATTCTACAGGGTCCTTCATGATCTGATTTTAACCTCCCTTGCCTCATCTTGTGTTATTCTGCCACACTTATCTTCTTGTAGTTCCTTGAATGTGTGCATTTTCCCCACCATATATCTTTGTTTATCCTGTTCCTTTTGCCTGTAGAATTAAAATCAGATACCACATTGTCTAAGAAGCCCAGAGTTTAATTTAGTTTTGCTGAGAATCGGGGTAGGAGAAGGCAGAGTATGATGTCCTCTGAATTTGTAGTTAAACATTATCAGAGGGATTTTTTTTTAGCAATGTTTGTCCCATAAGACCAGATGCTCCATAAATGAATGAGTTATGTCTCGTTTGGTCCCTAATATGTGTAGTGCCTAATTCAATGCCTAGCACATAGTAGAAGCTCAAAAGATACTTGAACAATGAATGATTTTTTTTTTTTGACAGTGTCTCACTTTGTTGCCCTTAATAGAGTGCTGTGGCATCATGGCTCACAGCAACCTCGAACTCTTGGACTCAAGGGATCCTCTTGCCTCAGCCTCCTGAGTAGCTAGGACTACAGGCACTTGCCACAACACCCAGCTATGAATGAAATTTCTTAATGCAATTAAGGTGTCTTAGGATTCATGGTTTTATAGAGACCCACTCAGTCATTTCTGTTAACATGTTGTTAATTTGAGATTTATTCGGGCATTTTGTCTTTTTTAAATGCTCAGTTCACACTTCACTAGCATTTTTATCAATGGTGAGTTTTCAGATGTCTGTGTTTTCCAGATCCTGAGAATTCTCTTGAACCTATACTACATATGCGGAAAGTAGTTTTTGAGAAGTGAAGTGATATGCTTTGTTGTGCTTCTTCCTGCTTAGGCTATTTTAATGAAACCCTGAGGTGTTTTTTTTTTTTTTTTTTTTGAGACAAGAGTCTTAAGCTATTACCCTTAGAGTGCTGTGGTGTCGCAGCTCACAGCAACCTCAAACTCTTGGGCTTAAGCAATCCTCTTGCCTCAGATTCCCAACTAGCTGGGACTACAGGCGCCTGCCACAGCACCTGGCTTTTTTTTTTTTTCTTGTAGTTGTCATTGTCATTGTTGTTTAGCAGGCCTGGGCTGGTTAAGACTTGCCAGCCCTCGTGTATGTGGCCAACACCCTAACCATTGAGCTACTGGTGCCAAGCTGAAAGCCTGAGTTTTTAAAGTTAAAATGTCTTGCCAGAAAAGGCAAGCTTAGTCTTGTTAAGGTCATCTTATTTATAAATTATTTGCCAAGTATTGTATCTCCATGGTAGTATTAGAATTATCTGTCGAAGCCTGGGAAAGTAAACCAGTTTTAATCACTTTTGGAATTGATTTACATTTCCTCAGCTGTGCTGGCAATAAATACCAGTGTTCCCAAAGTGGATGTTTCTCAGAAAAAAAAAATAGTTCTCTTAAATAAGCCTTAGGAACTGTTAGGTAAAATGAACACAGCATTGAGAAATATTGAATTAGTCCTGTTCAGTTGACTTGGTCTGTAGAAATTATATATATTTTTTGGCTTGATGCCTGTGGCTCAATTGGCTAAGGCGCCAGCCACATACACCTAAGGTGGTGGGTTTGAATCCAGCCCAGGCTCACCAAAAACAACAATGACGGCTGCAACCAAAAAAACAGTCAGGCATTGTGACGGGCGCCTGTGGTCTCACCTACTTGGGAGGCTGAGGCAGGAGACTCGCTTGAGCCCAGGAGGTGGAGGTTGCTGTGAGCTATGATGCCATGGCACTCTACCCAGGGGGATAGCTTGAGGCTCTGTCTCAAAAAAAAAAAAAAAAGAAATTATATTTTTCATAACATCTGCTGTCATTAGGTTATTGTTGAAAAGGTGTATAGATTCTAGTGGAGCCCCAAAACCTTTCAGTATATGGACACTTGAAAATGTTCACATTATCTTCATGAGAGAGCATTTTCACAATGCTGTTCAAAAACTGGACACAACATTCTGAGGCCAGAAGGTGATAATACATCTGAGTGTATAGCTGTTAATGGAGTTTTTTTTGTTTGCTTTTTTATTACAGGTCGGATCATGCTAAAAGGAGATAACATCACTCTGCTACAAAGTGTCTCCAACTAGAAATGACCAATGAAGCGAGAAATTGTTGAAAAGGCATTATAGGATTTTTTTGGCGTACTTTGTCAGAAGTATAGTTCTACGACATTTATTCATATGGCTGTGATTACCTTTATGTTATTTCAAAACGATAATAAATGCTATGGGATTGTTTTTATTAAAAAATTTATGTTGCTTCTTTTTATCCAGTGGTAGAAACCTAGTGCCATCATTAGCTATTGGTATTTGTTGTAAAATTTTCTTAAGGGTGGCAGTTGCACTTGGCATTCGATCATTTCAGTGCTTGGACCCATAGGTTCTTGAAGCAAAAAGTAGGAATTCAGGTAAGCTTCTGTTAATAGGGGGCAGAAAACCCAGGAGGTCAGAAAATAAGGATTTTACATTTAGTATGTGTCTTCATCAATTCTATTTCTGGATACTGGAACACTAGAGTTTCTAACCAAAATAGATTGGGGACATTTTAAATAGCTTAGCACTCTTCCTAGGTTACTTTGAGAGGTCTTTATAAATTTTATTTCTTTTTTTTTTGAGACAGAGCCTCAAGCTATCCCCCTGGGTAGAGTGCTGTAGCATCACAGCTCACAGCAACCTCCAACTCCTGGGCTCAAGTGAGTCTCCTGCCTCAGCCTCCCAAGTAGCTGGGACCACA
>CAUYQV010151723.1:0-21121 GCA_963574575.1 Galagoides demidoff
TGTGGTCTCAGCTACTTGGGAGGCAGAGGCAGGAGACTCGCTTGAGCCCAGGAGTTGGAGGTTGCTATGAGCTGTGATGCCATGGCACTCTACCCAGGGGGATAGCTTGAGGCTCCGTCTCAAAAAAAAAAAAAAAAAAAAAGAAGAAGAAGAAGAATATATGCCCTCTCCTCCACCCCTCCCGGGATGGAAAAGGACATAAACAGGAAGTCAGAGCATTGCAAACAAAAACTCAGACAAACAGCATGGCATCTAGGAGAATTTCTAGCATGTTGTGCAAATACAGTGTGAGTTACTTTAGTAGGAAAGGAAATCGGATCAGAGATCAGGATCCCCATAATGAAAATTTGTGCCTACCCCGATGAGAAGTTGAGAGTGCTGATCTATGAGGACAGGCTTTTAAACAGAGGGGAAATATGATCTAATTAGCACTTTAGACATATCCCCAGCATCAGTGTAATGGTAAAGGTGTGGTGGTGGCTGGGGGATGAGTGGCAGAGAAGACC
This sequence comes from Galagoides demidoff, assembly GCA_963574575.1. Lineage (NCBI taxonomy): Eukaryota > Metazoa > Chordata > Mammalia > Primates > Galagidae > Galagoides > Galagoides demidoff. The sequence goes on from CAUYQV010151723.1 coordinate 507, forward strand.
AAAAGAAGAATTGAGAAGGAAATTGCAATGTCCAGAAAGGGAGCAAAGAGATTAGGGTCATGACTGCCAGCAATTAGAGGAGTACTCATTTCCTCTAGATTATTCGCAGTCAGATAGAAGTAGGTTCACTGGGTTTGGTCATGGTTTAGATTTGAAAACGAAGGAGAAGAATGCTAAGACTTGGTCATCTAGTTTGAAAAACCAGGTGTTAAGCTGACATCTGCAGGAGAGAGAAAGTGAGAGCAAAAGTACATCTGAGAGAAAAGTCATGAAGTTACTTTTGGATTTGTGGAGTCTAAGATGTCTGTAACCTTCCAAGAGGTGGTGCTCGCTCAACAGGCATCAAAGGGCTTCGGAACTCAAGCAAGAGATTAGGGCTGAGGCTTGTGGAATTACTGTGATATAACTAGAAATGTCAGGCTTAGGAGGAGATGAGACTGACTCAGGAAGAGTATAGAAAGAGAGAAACCAACAAATGGAAGATAGAGTTAGAACCCTAAGGATATAAATATTCCAGGAGCTCACAGAAATGCCTAAGAATAAACTTTGCTTGGCTATTGGATAGCAGGCAAAATTGGGATTCATGAGGTAAGCAGAAAAATGAAAGTCATGAAAATATTGAGGGAATAAATTAAAAGCATGACACCAGGTTTAAAAAAGATGGTAGTAAAACTACAACAGTGGGTGATGGCAGTGTGGTATTATCTAGGGAAGAAAAGAAGCCTGATTCTCACCATAGCAAACTTCTGAGTTAGGTAAAAATTACAGTGACATTTTATATGGATCTACAGATATAGACAGATAATGGCTGGCTGGATAGATAGATAGATAGATACATACATACATACATAGACTGACCCATCCCCCAGTATGTCTTCACATGTGTTTATGATTTTATATTTATGTTTATCACTTCTTCACTTTGCACTGAAAGTTAGCCAAGGAGCTGAGCTTTGCCCTGTCTAAACTTTATTGTATCCTATGATGTGTAGTGTAAAAATTCACAATTGTAAACTGATAAAAATATTACTGGATGATAATACGCTGAAATATTCAGAATGCTTTATTTAATAAAACAGATGAATTTATTTGAATCCCAATGAATCACTTGGGATTCATTGTAAATTTCAGTTTACAATATTAACCAGTACATTAGAATGATGTGATTTCTATGGGAAATCTGTGTGAAGCAAATCAGAACCCCCTTAGCCCAGGATAAATACAATCTGGGTCTTTCTACTTTTTTTTTTGAACTTTTGAGAAGTCTTCTGAATGATGATTCACGCTTTCAGATGCCAGGAAAGAACCACAAACCCCTCATGTCTTAGCATCACTGACATTGGGCACATTTCTACAGCACACCTGGCACCTTTGAAAATGAAAAGTCACATCAGAACCATTTTTTTGAATTTTAGTTCTCTGGAATCACTGGTGCAGAAGGGCTTTTGGTAAAGCTCTGGTCTGAAATAATTGTGTGTTTCTTTTCCTCATAATTTGGACTCCTATGGTTTATAGAGATTTGGCAGGGTCCTGAAACCTTCCCTTCAGCCAGCTTGCCACTCCAGATGGCATTGCCGTTCTGAACAAGCTGAATCCTCTGGTCATGAAGGTAAACTAGCATTTATTTATAAGTTCTTGGCTAGTCTTCCTTACCGCTGTTACTCACTTCATTGATCATGAGCATACAGTTCTTAACTCTTGATATTCCTCAAAGTGGGAGGCATTTTTAAAACATTCCAGGCTGATAATTTCAACAAGTAAAAACTAATGGTTCAATTTTTAGAACTCATGTAAGTTACATATGTACCTAGATTTGTGCCAAATTAGACGAAAAAATCTACTTTCTATGTATCTTGCACTATAAATTCTTCCTTATATTCTTTGAGAATATGATTGATTTCCTTTTTATTGAATTTTTAAATAAGTTTGAGCTCCTAATTTACATATGGAAAGTGTCTAAAAGGAGAATGTATTCATGAACACAATTCAACCTTTAGAAAAACCCATTTTATTTAATCAATTAGATCTATTTGAAGTGGATTTTGTGAATCTTACATTCTAGAATATTGACTTTTATCTATCGTTAGCCCAACAGAAAACCAAATGATTGGTCCCAGTCCTGTCATCTAATCATTTCTTCAAAATGGAGTATTCAGTATATATATCCCACTCTATAATACTAAAATAATTAGCCCAATTAGTACAGTAGCTTTATAAGAGATACTCCACAGGGATGCATCAATTTTCATTTAAAATTTCAATTACTTAATAGTTTCTGGCTTCAGTCTTTCTACAAGACCAAATAAGTTCAATATAAATATCTTGCTCACTACAATTTTAAATAAGACTTTTTAAATAGTGAAAGTAGAAGAAAAGGTTTTTTATAAACATAGAGAATGAGCAGTATTTTCTTTAGAATCGCCTATATTTGTTTCATTTATAGTTTGCATTTTATTCCATGTAATTATCACACTCAGGAGCCTGGTGCCATCTTCTCAGGAGTCCTTCTGTAAGTACTTCTGAAGGCAAAGGAATCGATGCAGGTCTCTCCATCTGCCTTCTGTTTGCAAGAGATAACGTTAATACCCAATTTGTCTATCAAAAAGTGCAAGATGCATTTTGAACTTCATCAGAGTTTACCACAATGTTGTTTAATAACACACTATGGAGTGGCCTCAAGGCAGAGTTTAAGGATAACTCTAGATATCCTGATGAGGATAATAGTCTGTGTAAACAAAGGCATTGATCTCTCTATTGATATGATAATGATATCTCAAACACTCACAAATAGAAGCCATTAACACACACTGCCATGCTTTGCTTAAGGATTAGGATACTTTCTGAGAAATGTGTCATTAGGCAATGCTGTCATTGTGAGATTGTCATAGTGTGTACTTACACAATCTCAGATGGTGTAGCCTTCTACACACCTGGGCAGGTGGTATGGTCTACAGCCCCAAGGCTGCAACCTGTACAGTATATTGCTATACTAAATACTGTAGGCAAATGTAACACAATGGTAGTTGTGTATTTAAACATGTGTAAGCATAGAAAAGGTGGTGCCATAAAAATGTATCTTTATTTTAAAATGTATCATATCATCTTATGAAACCACCATGTCATATGTGGCCCACTGTTGACCTATTTGTAACTATGTGGTGCAAAACCACCTATGAATATTCCTCACAGACACACCCAGTGTTAGTATTTGGCAAATTAGACTAGCAATCATTTGTGCTATTTCTAAACAAGGTAAGTTATATTATCCCCATTTTATAGATGAGGAAATAGTTTTTAAAACTGAAAGCATTGCATTTGTTAAAGCCCAGAGGTACTTTATTATACTGCTCCTTTGAAAAAGAGAGAAGGGAAATAAATTTTAAAAAGGAGAAACCAAAGTGAATATGAATAACAATTCAATGTAGCCAACGAGTGGTCATATTTAGCTTTATGTTGGAAAAAGAGAAGTGACTTTATGTTTTAAAGTGATAGTGTGAGCAAAAACTGAAAAATCATAAGCAAGTCTCTGGGGATATGCATTGATCTCCTTCATTCCCCTCTAGTAAATGAGTGTGAACACTGGTTATGGATTGTATCGATCATATATTAAAATGACAAATGGCCTCCGCATTAGCTCACACACGAGTCTTTTAATGAAACCCATTGTACCTTGTCAGAAGCAACTTAAGAATTGAACTAGACATTGATGGACAAGACTTTCCACTGACCATTGAAAACATGTAGATTCTCCCTGATTAAATTGATGCTTCTGACTTTAATGAGCTGTTATTGATTGGACATTTACTGCTACAATATATTATTATATTGCTATTCACAGTGCCATGCTAAAGAGATTGTAAGCATTTCTGTTATAAGTCCTTTTTTTTAGAATCTTGTAGCTCAACCAAAAATTACATCAATGGTATAATATATAACATGTAGAATCACTTTGACTGCAAATTATTTTTCACAATTAAAAAATATACATATAGTATATATGTCCCTATAACTTCCATTTTCTGTGAATAACCAGACAATGAAGACCTGAACTAGTCTATGAATCTGCAGTATATTGTATGAATATGTAATAAAGAGATCTTATTGAAAAGGAGATTTAATATGATAAGCTTTCCTGAACTGCCTGATAAGACCTGAAGAAACAGGCCTAATGGTGATAAGTGGAAAATTAGACTGTCCCACTTTTCCTTGAGTTTCAATCATAGACTATGAACTCAGTACTTAAAGCTGGTTTTATAAGACAAAGATTATTTTTAACTAAAGAGATAAAAAACTGACATCTGTCATTTGATTCTAAATAATTTTCTGAACCCTGAGAACATTTAAATACATGCAAATGTTTGTATTTTATTTAAAACATAAAGAGCTGATTTTAGAGTACATTTTTATTAATATTTTAAAAGAATATTACCATCTTTAATTTTTGACAGAAAAATTTTTTCCACACCATGACACTTACAATGTGATATTTTTTTAACTACCTAGTGTATTGTTTCTCTTGAGTAGACCTCTAAATATTGGCTGTATACTTTAGTGAATGGACAAATAAAAGAGATGAATAGGTTGGGCATGATGGCTCGCACCTACAATCAGTAATCCTAGTGCTCTGGGAAGCCAAGGTGGTGGATTGCTTGAGCTCATGAGTTTGAGACCAGCCTGAGTAAGAATGAGACCACATTACTACTAAAAATAGAAACAATAGCTGGATGTGCTTGCAAATGCCCATAGTCCCAACTACTTGGGAGGCTGAAGCAAGAGCCCAAGAGACAGAGAGGCTGCTGTGAGTTATAATGATGCCATAGCACTCTACTCAGGGTAACAGAGTGAGACTCTGTCAGAGGGAAGGAAGGGAGGGAGGGAGGGAGGGCAGGCAGGCAGACTATGAGACTATTGATTTCATCTCTTCAGTCCTAAAGAAATTGTGGATATTACTTTAATCAGAAAAGTAAAAGGTTTTGTTGTTACTTTAAAAACTTCATATCTGTATTTACCTCTGAAGAATAAACAAGCCAACTGTTTTGAGCCCCTTGAATCCTTGATTATGGACATAATTACAGGTACATTTTGGAGTTCTTAGCCAGGCAAGAATACCCTGACATGCCCTGGGACGGCTTTTATATTTTAAGAGAATTTCAAGGTCAGCAAGAATCCAAAACCAACAACATGGCTGTTTTACATTGAATAAATATAAACTAAACAAATAAGTCTTCTTATTACCTTAAAAAGCCTACTTTAGAAATTAATTAATAAACCATCACACCATTCTTTGAGTATATTTTGAATATTATTGTTTTACATCCTCCCTAGATTTGATAAAACATGTTGAAATGTAATAGCTACTTAAATGGCATTATATACAAGACACTTATTATTGATGATCTTTTTTTTTTTGGCTGGGGCTGGATTTGAACCCACCCCTCTGGCATATGGGGCTGGCGCCCTACCCTTTTGAGCCACAGGTGCCACCCATTATTTATGATCTTTGGAAGAATATATCATCCAGAAAGAAAACAGTGCTTGCTGTTTTATGTTTCTCAAAATGTATAAAATCACTAGTTATCCAGATAGTATCCTATTTGATTTTTAAGGAGATTAAATGAAGACACCTTTTAAACTTGACTATTTAGAACAACACTCTGAATGTAAAGGACTTGGTTAATTCGGGCAAACCTTTTTAATGCATTTGCAATATAAAGCGATACGCATTCATGTTACAAGGCTTCTGTGGACTGATGTACATGATTTTCCAAAACATCTTTCTATTAACAGAGTTGCTATAATTTTGGTTCAATGAACTGCAGAAGGCACACGGGTAGGGAAGATAACAATCTGTAATTATGCTGAATGACATCTGCCATTTATAGACCCGCTAATTTGTAAAAATTAAAAAGGGAGGAAACATACTCAAAGAATTCAATTCACCTTCCTCATGGTCACGAAATGAACAAAAGAGGGACTTGGAACAAAAATTAGAGGGCCAGATTCTTGCACATTAAAATCAATGGGCGCTTGATAGCAAAGTGTCTAAGCCAGATTGTTTTTCTCCCGGCCACAGCCTTGTTCAGTGAGCTATGCAGCTTCATAATTACCTCTAGTATTGAAGTTGGAATGAATATTTTTCCAGTCCTACCCACAGACAGAAAAGGTAAGCTGTATAAGAATAATCTTAATGGTCTTAATGGACCACATGAAGGAATATCTCCATAAGGATATTTTTAATTAATATGTAGATATTTTTAAGATTTTTTTTCTTTTTATTTCTTTTTTGAGACAGAGTCTATGTTGCCCTCAGTAGAGTGCTGTGGCATCACAGCTCATAGCAACCTCCAACTTTTGGGCTTAAGTGATTCTCTTGCCTCAGCCTCCTGAGTAGCTGGGACTATAGGTGTCCACCACAATGCCTGGCTATTTTTTGGTTGTAGTTGTCATTGTTGTTTAGCAGGCCCAGCCAGGTTCCAACCTGCCAGCCCCAGTGTATGTGGCCTATGCACTAACCGTTGAGGTACAGGCACCCAGCCAGGTTTTTTCTTCACAATGTTGTGAGAAGTAATAAAGGGAAGAGTCATATTAATACTCATTCCCAAGACTTTATGGGGGAAAAAGAAAGTTTTCTCTAAATTATTTTGTAGACCTTGAGAAAACCGATTAGGTCTTCAATATGTCATGTTTCTCTACAGACCAATGTGATTTCTCATCTTGTCTTTCTCAGTAATTGATGTAAAGCTTGATTATATATCAGCAACTCTATTATGTTCAGTTTTCCTTTACGGGGGTTAAATCTCATTCAAACACTATTACTAAAAGAAAAGGTAATGACAGAAAAGGAAAAGAAAAAAAAAAAAACAAGGAAATGAAAAGGAGGGCCAAGCCAGGAGAAAAGGAGAGGGCAGTCGCAACACAGAGGAAAAAGAGGAAAGGAACTAGATCAGGTCTAGCTGTCTACTTGTAGTGTGCACACAAGGAAATTATCTTTACTAATTCTCCATTGTCTGTACTTAGGTCTCCACTACTAATTCCATGTTCTGTTCCCAGCATTCACCTGTTTCTCTACACTTCCATAGAACTCAGGTTTAGAATTTGCCCTGTCATCCCAAACAGGGCTACTATTAAAATTCTGTTCATTCTGAAGGAAGCATAAACTTCAAACCATGCAAAGGCTATCGGTCTGGATGGAGCGCCCTGCGATGGTATCTTCCCTCCCAGAGGGCTGAGCTATTAGCTAACCCATCATCTATCGTGTTTATAGTCAAGTACAATGTGTATGCTGTCTGACCTTCAACAATGCTGTGTCCATAACATTCCCGTGCTAAAAGCATTTCTATAGAAATAAAAAAGAATGAGAAAAATGCTTATCACTTACATTGTTCTTGGGCTTTTATTTTCACCAGTGGCTTAAAATAGGCATGCTTGTAGTAGGAAACAGTTCCTCTAAGATATAATGAGGCACAAAATGTACTGTTCATGAAAAATTGATACACACAAACCTTTTTACTAAACCATAACACTATTCGTCCTTTATTAAAAGTACAACCTAAGACACGGGCACTTTCCTCCAACTGTGAGCTAACGCTTTCCAAAGACGGATCTAGAGAAAGCAAACTGCTTTATGACTGTGGAGATGTGGGGGGGGGGGGCATTTGAAAAGGTGCCCGCATAGGAACAAGAACGGGTTTGGAGAAAATCCCTGGTCATCCAGAACCTCATTTTTTTTTTTAATAAAATGGGGAAAAAATATCTTTCCCTTCCAATCTCACAAAATCTTATTTTGTTCTAAATTTCTCCAGTTCTGGAATCTAGAATTAAAGATGACCATTAATTGAAATACGAGAAGCAAGGCATTAGAGCATGCAAGATGAACAAATGCAGGGAGAGTTCCTCAGCGAAGGGCCGAGAGTAATGAGTTCATCAGCAGACGCTGTGTTTATACTTGAAGTACCTTTCAGGCTACCGCTGCATCTTGGTCCTTCTCCATTGTATAATGGGGCAGTTAGAAGCAAAGCTCTACAGAGCACGGAGGAAACGCTCCCTGTTTCTCCCCACTGATTTTGACGTTGTCTGTAGTTTTCTCAAAAATGGTTTTTACTGTGTTGAGGGACTGTCCTGCCATATGTAAACTGATAAGTATTTTCATCAAGAAAGGCTGTTGAATTTTGTTGAATGCCTTTTCTGCGGCAATTGATGTGATCATGGAGTTTTGTTTTTCAATCTGTTAATGCTGTTAGGCAGTTAGATTCGACATGAGCAGGGTGGGGGAGATAGACTATTCCGGGCTATTACAAAAGCAGAATTACTTAAGATTGTAGTTGAGTTTTGAAATTCAGAGACCATTCAACTCCTGAGGCTGCCACAGAGGGATTAATCAATAAGAACAGAAACTTCCCAAAGGAGAAGTTAGTCAACATTCCGTGATTGATCAATGTCGTATTACTAACTTAGGACCCTTCCAGAGGAGAATTTAGTTAAGAATAGTTTGGGATCGGTTTGACCAAGACCCTAGGATAGATGAGGCAAACGGGATTTTCCAGAAGTCAGTTAACACTTTCCAAAATCCAGGTATAAAAATTAAAAGCTGTATAACCCAGAAGGCCTCCAGCAATTTGTGCAAGGCCTGGCTTGCTGCAAGTTGTGAATAAATTATTCTTTTTTTATTGTTTGAACCTTACTTTCTTGTTTCATGAATTGTTTCCGTGATCACCTCCCTGAACTATGGGTGCCGCTTTAAACAGTATCACATCGATTGATTTGCACATGTAAAAACCTTGTGTTCCAGATATCAGGGCTAAGAGGAAAATAGAAGAAAGAGACAAGAAAACCTTGTGTGGCAGGGAAAATCCCACTTGTTTGTGATGTATAATCTTTTTGATGGGCTCTTGAGTTTGATTTGCTAGTATTTTATGGAGAATTTTTGGATCAGTGTCCCTCAGAGTGGTATGGAATGTAGTTTTCTTTCTTGTGGTGTCTTTGCCTGGCATGAAGGTGGGGCCGACTGTGAGAAATGAGTGAGCGCATGTTCCCTCCAACTCTGTCTCCTGGAAGAGTTAGAGAAGCATTGGTGAAGAAAAATCAGTATTTGGAGACAGTCTGCCATTTTTCCTCCTCTGTTGGCAAAGTAATAAATTCCTCTTTCCCCCTTCTCAAAATCAACTTGTTTGCATTTTCTCTGATGTGGCCTCAAGAAGTACCAAACTTTGGGTAACAGATTTGGGTGTTCCCTGGGTGGGCTTACTGGCTTCCGGATGGACGGCAGCGGCTGGAGAAGCAGGGAGCAGCCCGGTTCGAGTGTGAAGTCTACAGGAGAAGGAGCGGCTTCTATTCGGGGGAAGAGAGAATGGGACGGTCCCAGCAGCTGCAAGAGTCTGTTTTAAACTCAGGAGGACTCCTGTCTGTGTGTCCCCTAAGTAGCCATGGCTCCCCACAACCTGAACTGAGTTAAGGAGAAGGAAACAGATTTGGAAACGGTGCAGACATCAGGCTTTTGTGTGGGTAAGTTCCCTGCACGCGGTGAGACCATGATTCCACCCCTGTGGCGGGTTGCCAGAGCTCCTTGATGGTTTTGTTTGTTTTGAGGTGCCTTTAGGGGGTGAGAGTCATGAGGTTAGACGTAACTGGGGAACCTGGTTTCAATAAGGAGCTCACTTGTGGTTCTCAGGGAACCGGAAGACTAGGCCACTATTTGGAGGGTCTGCCTTCCATCCCTTGGTGGCAGCTGGGGTGGTATTGGTGACTAGACCACCATTGGAGACGTTCCAGCTGAGGTGCCATCTGGGGGGTGGCATCTTGTCCTTTTTGGATTCCCGTTTGTTTGATTGGCCCTGGTGTTTTGCACTGAGACTTCTCTAGATTGTTTCTCTAGATTCAAAGGTTCTGTCACTGCATAGAAAAGTTCCATCTAAAAGCCCCTTGGTAAGAATTTTGTCTGAATAGTCACCTTATAGCTGCAACCTATGTCTAAGCAGAGTGGCTGTACTGTAAGTTCATATATACGTGCTGGAGGGTGGGGAGCAGTGGCCGGTCAGTGAAACCTGGGAGTGTGACTTGAGCTTGTAGAGCTCATCTCATGGCTAGAGTTCTAAAGTGAAATCTATTGAAATTTCATGGGAGTGTGTTTGAGGGTGTATGTTTAGGTATCTTTTGTGTATTTTTATGTATTATATGTTTGTATCTATGAGCTTCCAAACAGGCTTATAAACAAGGGAGACTCACAAATGAATTAAACCAACCCAAATGCCCTTCTTTTATTCATGTGAATTGAATACCCCAGAGCTGAGAACAGCAGAGTGGGGGGGGATAGGGGCGGAAAGGGAACACCTGCTCAGCTCCCCCCCACTCCCAGGTGCACTGGTGATGGGCAGCAGGCTCAGGGCCCAGCAGCTGAGCTGGGAAGCCATGCCTGAGCCTTGCCTGTGTGGAACTGGGCCCGCGGCATCTGTGTATTTTGCTTGACAGAATTCCTCTTAACAATGATAGACCCTGGAAAATGTCCGCCTTTGCTATTTGCCTAGAACAGGAAAGGGTATTTATTAAGATGCAATAGAGACGTCCTGAAAATTAACATATTCTCTACAATTTAAAGTTGTCTGTTATCAGAGTCTTCTTAAATGTTTGTGATTTTTATGATGTAGACTGTATGTGTTTGTTTAAAACTTCTTGCCTGCTAATATACGTGGTTTTGGCTAGTCACCATCCTCATGTTTGTGTACATTCTGCTCCAAATGTTTTCTTACTCTGCAGCTAAGGATAAACAAAAGGCTTGTGCTTCTCCCTGAGCAGGGACAGTCCTGAGGTTAGGACTGGCGTCTGGAATGGACTTTTGCTGTGGGAAGCACATTTTGGCTAGGGCATACCTGAATTCGGAGGAGGATAATTAATGTATAATGAGTATGCTTTTTTGTAATAAAGAAGAACATTAGAAAGAGTATTGCCCAAAAAGTTGCAAAAGTCTCCCAGTAGCAAAAAGCTCCCAGGAGAGAAAACTTTCTTTTTTTTTTTTAAGTCCACGACTTAGATGGTGAAGGATGGGGCCAGAGCCCCCTGGCTCTGAGGATCCCCACAGCAGCCCTGAGAAAGACTCAAAGTAGGGAAAAGATTGGGGCCAGGTCCATGGACGGGGCAGTTAGGGGGAGGAGGCCATCCCTAGGCTGCTGTATAGACTATGGCATTAGCCACATCTGGGGCTCTGTAAGTTAGGCAGAGCCAGGCACAGCCAGGCACATGTACAGCAAGGAAGCTGCAAACTTAAAATACTCAGGTCCATTTAAGTGGCAGGTTCGTGAGACTGGGATGGATAACTTTGCGGTGTTGCTGGACTGTTAAGAGTTTTTAAAGTGCTCAGCTGCCCTGTTTGATGGGAGCTTAGCAGAGGACTCTCAAACCTGCAATTGGACTAGTCTGGGGTTCCTAGGAATGGTGTCTGGACCCCAGACTTTGGATGATGGCAAAGCCCTGGTACAATGCCCCTAAGGGGACAGCTTATAACTGTCCCTGCTTGGGGCTTACCTAACTTGTAAATAATACAAAAATAAGGAATGAGCTTGGAGTCTTTGTGTAGATACCTGGAGACATCCCAGGCCAGCGGCACCCTTCTCAGTCACTGAACAGTATCGTGAGATGACCTTTTTGCCTTAATAGCTACATATAATTTGCTGTTCAAGACCATGTTTATTTTTAATCCTGCCATCACCCTTTTGCCAGCCAAACGACTGTTTAAAAGTTTCAGAGACTGTATATTCTAGAAGCTGGATCTGTCAGATCAGCTGATGTCAGAGAAGACTGGGATATTTTCCACTGAAGGAAAAGTTTTATAGACAATGAAAGACTGGATATGCAGAGATCTGGCAGTGGCACTGTCGCCAGGGACTTTAGCACACGAGGTGGAATTTTTGCATGTCTGAGAAAGACTTTCTTTTTCTATTTCTAAAAACAGATTTAAGCGACATCTAATGGACATGCCATTGTATATGGCATGACACTTCTGTTGCTCTTGAAATTCTCTCTTTGGCTTTGACTATTGACAGTTTAATTATTAATATGATGTGTCTCTGTGAGTACCTCTTTGGGTCATTGTCTATCTATAGTCTCTTGACTATACTGAGTTTCCTGTAAATTATTGTTTCAAATTCCTTTTCAAGCAAGTTTTTTCAAGTGTTTGCAATTTTCTTTTTTTTTCGGGGGTGGGGGGGAGAGTTATTTGAGAATGATTATGTCCCTCTGGTGGTGTTATGGTCCCTACTTTTTCATGTTTCTCGTGTCCTTGAATTTATGTCTGTGCATTCACTGGAATAATAATCCCTTCCAAACTCTACAGTCTGGCTTTCATAGGCAGAGAATTTTGTCTGTGTGTGTGCCTTAGTGCTCTCATTGGGAAGGGCATTGCCTGGGTTCAAGTGGACATCGGTGGTGTTGCAGCCATGCAGGGACTTTGCCTGCAACCAGCGCCCCCATGACCATTCTGCGTCAGTAGCCTGCACTGGAGGGGCCTGTGGCAGTGGCAGCTTAGGCTGTTAGGGGCCCCAGTAGCAGATGCTTCTGGATTCTCCTGTGCTTATTTCCTCCACAACATAGAGTCTAACTGACAGGTTCTATCTGTATATCAAGTCTGACATAATCTACCTCCAGCTACACAGATGCTCAGAGCTGCTGGACCTGGACTCAGGACCTCATGAACCTATTATGGCACCTGGGTCTTTGGGTGCAGGTTCACTCTCCATGCAGGATTCAAGATAGATTGACCAAAAAGTCAAGATCTATGGCTCTGAAGCACCCTTCAGCAGCTTAGACCCAAAAGGCTGGGTTTTACCAAAGCCCCTGACCCTGGGGTGGGGCACACAAAGGCTTGTCTTCTGAAGGCTTATGTCCAGGATCGGGGACAACTGCAATTTGGGAACAAGAGCTAACAGAGCATGGTGACAACTCAGGACCCACATGACAAGGCACTGCATGTTGGTGGCACTGTCCCAGAGTCTGTGAGGCCAACCACAGTGGCAACAAAGACCTGGCAGTGGTAGAGCAGAGTGGTGGCATGGGTCCTGGAGACAAGAAGCACCATGTTGAGGACTCCCCTCACTGGGGAAGGGTGTCTCAACAGCTTGGACCCTCAGAAGGTCAAGTTCCAAGGAAGCAGAGTACTAGAGTTGTTTTACCTGCAGGATGTAATGTCTCAGCTCAGCCCCTGATCTGTTTTCCTGAGACACAGGGCACATCAATTCAGCCTTGGGACGTGTGACTACTCAGGTCACTAAAAGACCAATTCCCCACTGCAAGGAGCAGCCATGACTGGGAAGGGTTGATGGACCAGCTCAGTAACAGCCCCCTAGGGTAATATATAGGAGCAGCTTGGCTCAAGGATGGCAGGCCACAGATGGGGTGGCTCAGTGATGGCAAAGCATCAAGGAGGGAAAGGGCACATGGCGACTTGCACCAGGAGCAGTACACTTTCCTACAATGGTTCCAGATTCAAGATGGTACAGCTCAGTAGCTGCAGAGGTCATGGGGAGGTGGGCACAGAGTCAGCTCCTTCTTGGGGAGAACACTGCTGAGTGGACATCAGGAAGCTCCCTCAGCTGGACTAGCACCTATCAAGACTGCAGAAGTCCCCAGTGGTGAGGACTGTTGGTATCCAATGAGGCAATGGGGCTTCTGGGGTCCACTTGCGTGGCTTCTCCTTACAGGGAGAGGTCACTCCTGATTCTGACCTGCTCCCGACTAGGGGACGGGGTGGTGGAGGTGAAGGGTTTCCTTCTGTTCTCAGTGTGGTCATCCTGAGCATCTGTCCTCTAGAGGGTATTTGACTATGCCTGTGATTTGCTCCAGGGCTCTTCTTTGGTTATTTACTTCAAAAGGCAGTTGTCCCTTCATTGTTTTGGTTGGGGACAAATGCTAGGGCTTCTAGCCTGCCAATGTTGGTCTCCACAAATTGCTTAATTTTAGAGGGAAAGGATGTAAGTCTTAAACTTATATCATTACAATAGATGAAGTAATTTCATTTTTCCATTTCGAAGCAAAAGAATAGGAAATTTGAATTTAGCTTATCTAGACTGAGGCCACGACACTTTGTGGAATTTGATTGCAATAATAGCTCTGTGATCCTGGCACAATTATCAAGCTTCTAACCTAGATTTTCCAGACGTCTTTTTTTTTTATTATTATTTGTTTGGTTTGTTTTTAAATCTCAGATTTCTTGTGAGGGTTTATTTAATGGATGCAAAGGACTATCAGAATGAGACTTGATGGGCAGGACTTGGTTGACCATTGTGGAATAGCTGGTTACACGAATAACCTTCCATGTAGAACTCACTGCAGAGGTACTTTCCCCATGGTGTTCTTATTGATTCTGGGCCAGACGCATGTTGCATGCAGGCTGATGAGTTTAAGAACAGATCCATGTCTGCTTAATGTATCCTGAAAACAGCTTTCAAAAGTCATTAGGCCGGCAAAATGATAAGGTCTGCACCCTCGAGACATCACTCTACAGACAAATGGATTTCAGCGTGAATTTTTTTCTTAATTTATTTCAAGTTTGTATGGAATTCATTAGGTCAATAAAAGTTTTACTCTATTGAAAAGAAATCTAAATCTAAAACCAAAAGCTATATTTGAAATACAATGTGGATACTTTATAGATGTGACATTGGACAAATGACATCACATATTAGAACTCAGTTTCCACCAGTGCAAAGATTGAACTAGACCTGTGGTTATTAATGTACACTCCTAGGGGTCTAGATCAGCTTGGGCAACATAGTGAGACCCACATCTCCCCCTGGAAAAATTAAAAAATATTTAGCCAGGTGTGGTGGCATACACTTGCTATTATAGATACTCAGGAGGCTGAGGTGGGAGAATCGCCTGAGCCCAGGAGTTTAAAAGGCTTGAGTAAGCTATGATCAACTGGGTCACTGCACCCCTGCCTGGGCAACAGAGTGAGACTCTGTGTGTAAGAAATGAGACACAGAGACAGAGGGAGGGAGGGAAAAAGAGGAGGGGGGAGAGAAGTAGAGAGAGAAATTAGTTCTCAGGTTCATACCAGACATTCTGACAATGGAACTGTGATTTTCTAAGCTTTCCAGGTGATTCTGGTCCATGATAAAGTTTGAGAACCACAGTAATCACTTCAATAGTTCAGAAAACTTTTCTTTAAAGGACTACGTAGTAAAATTTTAGGCTCTATGGGTCAAGAAGTAAAATTAAGGCTATCATATAGGTAATAACAGAGAAAGAGAGAGAAACAAATTTTATTGACATAATTTAAATATAGTAATAAAGAACTTTTTAAAAAAATAATATAGGTCTACAAATGAGAAGAACGGAAACTCTTTGGGGGGATGCTATTTTGCTGAGTTAGAACTCAAAGTTAATGTTCCCTATCATTAAATGTATTGTGCCTATTCATCTGTAAAAATTATTCTTAGCTTTTGGGCCATATGAATTGTTGGCAGGTTGAATTTGGCCTGCAGGTTATACTTTTCCATCCATTATATGGAGGATATCTAAAGTACTTTCAATTTCTCCCCCTTTATTAGCCTTCCTGCAATAATGGTCAAGTTCCTTACATGACTCTGCTTTTTTCTCTTTTTGGCTAAAATTACCCAGATTATGAATCCTAACACTCTATCATTGCCTCGACCCATCCACTCACACCACCACTGCATGTAGCTCTTTCATGAACACTGCAAGTGGCTGAACAAGATTTAAAGGGCACAATGAGTTCTTGTTTGCCTGAACCAACTTTTTCCAAAGTAAAGCCAAATACAAGTAATGATTTTAAGGATAGACTTTAGATATGATGTAGTAGCTATCAGTAATATTCTTCATGAGTTTTTTATTGTCTATTGGGAAAGACTTAATAAGTCAACAGTAATTCAGAGATTAACTGAACTACAGCATATCAAAGTCATGTTATTATAAAAAAAGATACAAGTAGGAACTCATTATCCCAAGCAATTAGCTGTTATCATACCCTGAATAAGATATATTAGTCAGACTTTCTTTTATCCATCCAGGTGGGAATACTAGAAATGGATATCTTTTTTAATCAAAATTTCCATCTTAAGTAAAAAGAGAGAGAGAGAACATGAATAGGATGGATCAATTTATTTGCTTTTTGCCAGAAGGTTGCCTTCTGCAATTAATTCAATTGAGTAGTTTAATTTCCTTATACATTCATTAGGGCATTGATGGGAATATGACTGTGCAGCTTTAAGCATCACTTGGGCTCCATTTTGTAATTCCCTTGTCTCAGAACTACTGCATTGCCTGTAGTTGCTATGTTCCATGCTTTGTGGATGATGAGTCCGGCACTCTCTCAAAAGTGTGTAATTACCCCACCCCACTCTCATCTGGAGCGTGTCTATTGTGGGTATTGTGCAATTGTACATCTGGTCAAGAACTCCTTGGCATGAGGCTGGGAATTCGCTATGTAGGAGAGGGAAGAGGTAGGACACTGTTTTTCTGTTCACAGAATAAACCTAAGAAAATATCCCTACTTGCATGGGCATAAAATTAGCTCCTTTCACTGTCTTTTGATTATTTACATTTGGACAGTGCAACAGAATTGCCAAGAGTTGGTAACCTCCCATCACACCTCAAATGCTGGTATTTCTCCTCACACAAGAATAAACTTCATACCCCTCCAGTTTCTGTTGGCTACACTGATATACAGCCAGGGTTAGTCCTTGTTCTTTCTTTTCCTTTTTCTAATGAGGTAAAATATGTACACAGTAGAATACATAAAGTGGACTCGAGTGTACTTTTCAGTGGATGTTTGCACATTTGTGGAGCTACCCACCCAGGTCACAAGAGAGAATGTTGACAACACTTCACTGAGTCAGTCCCCACCCCAGAGATAAACACTACTCCGACCCTATCACCACTGATTAGATTTGTTCATCCCTAAATTTTTATGGATTATATTCATGATATTTCATGTCTTTTTGGTGTGCCCCTTTTGCTCAAAATTATGACCCTTGTTTTTAAGTTATACGTGTGAAAACTGCACACGATTTGGGTGTACAATGTGTAAATCCACACCATTCGTCTCCTTAGAGAATATCTCGGTGAATGAATATTAACAAAATTGCATTAGCTAAGTATAAATAGTGAAATTCACTAAGAAATAACATATATTTCTTTTCTGTCATCTAACATAATTGCAATTTTTTATATGTGGGATGTCAAGACCCAAAATAACTGCTGGACTAAGGTACAGATTAAACAAATTAATTGTAAGTTTTCCACGTTTGGTAATTATTGATATTCTGTAGATTTAAAAACCTACCTAGGACTCCACAGTGATGAATGGCTTTACTGTAAGCAAATTTATAATTTTCATCTACTTTACTCCACACTTTATGAGCCTAATTTTTCAGGGTTCATTAATTCACTTTCCTCTGAGGCTGTTACATATTGTTTGGATTTCCACTTATGTCATTTTTGTCCTCTAATCTATACTATGCTTCTTTGAAATTCCTGGTTCTTATTTAACTCATTTCTCCCATTTTTATATGATTCTCTATGCACAATATTAATTTTATTTGCCTTCCCCTGGGTTTCAAGGATGACAACTAACGTTTCCTCTTTCTTGACTTATCTATTTTTTTTAAATGATTGTTTTTAAACCAAACAAGAAATCTTTCCCCATAGTCAGTTTCTCCTAACCACGCCTTCATTCCTGTTGTTTGCACCATCACTCTGCCAATTCCCCAAGCCAGCCAGTGGGAGTTCTTTGACTCTCTTTCCACTGTCTTCCCAGTGCTGCTCATAATTCATATTCTCATCCACCAGAGCTCTGATTGCACTGATGATCTAATATTCCTGCCTGGTCCACCCTCTCCCAGCTGCAATCCATCTAATATGGACTCTCTAAACCTCTGATTGCATTAGGAGAGTCATCTGCTAAACAACTTAAATCAGTATTTCTCCAAGTCAAGAATGTGTAGGTCCCTTTTATAAAGGGGAAAAAAAAATACCATATCATCATTTCTCAGCCTGTGGGTGGTGACCCCTTTGTAACAATGAAAATACATCCTGTATATCAGATATTTACATTACAATTCATAGCAGTAGCAAAATTAAAGTTATGAAGTAACTACGAAAATAATTTTATGGTTGGGGGTCACTACAAGATGAGGAACTGTATTAAAGGGTCACAGCATTCGGAGGCATCAGGAAGGTTGAGAACCACTGCCATAGATCATCAGTATCAACTCAAATTAGTTTTATTATAGCATAATATAAATGAGCGCTAGCCTAATCCTATTTAGAAAATCCTTCTTCTCACAGATGGTGTATAACTATAAAATCAGATTGTAATTCATACTAACAACAGTACCATGAAACTAATACAACTCAAATTAATAAGATTAATAAAATAAACTCCCACTCACTGTGTGTATTGTACTAATTGCTATTCTTTGTACACTGGAAACCTTCAGAGAAGTGCTGGGAGGATTGCATCATCCCATGGACCACAGGGTAGTGGCAGGACTATAAATAACGCCGTGATCTTTGAGATGATGCAATCCTCTCCACACTCTCCTCCATCCAAAACACTTCAAAAATTCATGACTTCTATTTGCTACAATGTCGCTTACCTTCACTGATAGCAAATGCATCATTTATCTCTTAAGTCTACTTGGGTTGATCTGTTTCTCTCCCAAGTTCACTAACATTACAGCAGTCATTATGTAATTACTGCACAACGAATGATAAACACAAGACAAATGAAATAATTCTGCATTCGCATGTTGGGTCCTGGTATCCAGATGCCATAGAGTGTTTACAATTATTTCAGATTATTATTAAGCTAAAAACCCCAAATGGGATACATCTAAGACGTCAACTTAAACACATTGAGTTAAGATGATACCAAACTCCCCATTTACTCATACCAAGATAATCCAGTAGACATTGTTTTCTTCCTGTGGGTGTATCTGTATGTCTTATATCATTAACTAGATGTTAAGCTCCTCTGTGCTTTTGTAGCCTCACACAAGACCTTGTACATGTTAATCTAAAAGTTCTCATCATTGACCCTGAAGTTAATGAGTGCTGGTCCTTGCTCATTCCCTGTTTTCTGCATTTCCCTGTAGTCAGAGTGATTTGCTAATAGCTCACTTGCCTCCTTACCCCAAAGCCTCTCCACCTTGAAAAATGCACCCTAAACATACTCGCAGCCAATATTTTATCTGTGACACTTTCTGCATTTAAAATAGTTGAACTTCTTTTCTGACTGGATTATTGCCTCTTATATTTCTTAGCTAACCTTTTTTAATACCTTCTATTTCTTTGCTGAGACTTCCTATTTTTTACATTTTCCATCCTGCGTGTTCATAATTGCTATTTGAAGCATTTTTATAATGGCTACTCTAAAACCTTCACTAACGTTTTTGTCATCTTGATGTTGACAACAATTGATTGTCTTTTACCCATTAAGGCGCACATCTTCCTGCCTCTTAGTTTGATGAGTGTTTTTCAGTTGAAGCCTGAACATTTTGGAAATTATGTGTAGGGAACCATCTATATTATTTGGACCGTCTGTTTTAGCTGTTTTCTACAGAATCCATCCCTGCAGGTATGGGAGCATGACCCCTTATGACTGTTAGGTGTGGATAAAAGTTCAGGATTCGCCACGTGGCATCTGCTGACATTCACTACTTCTGATGGGGTTGGGATTTCTAGTTCCCTACCGGGGGCACCTCCAATCATACCTAGAGATTAAAGGTGTCCTCACCACCACTGGGTGGTAGCAAAAGTCCCAACTCTGCTGGGTTTCCCTGGCACTGCTCTCCTGGGGAGAAGGAGAGATGCCGATACTGATGGGTGGGAGACCAGACTCTCCCCATGGTCTCCTGACGCAAAAGAGTGGGACTTCCTTATAATCTGGCAGGGACAAAAGTCTGTCTCTGCTCTACTTTGTCTGACACCAGCCTGGTGGGGAATTTAGGGAGCTTCCTTACAGCCTGGCAAGGAAATAGGTCTTGGCTTTTGGTGTTACACCACCCAGCTTCAGAAATAAGATTTAGATTTTTTTTCCTACTTTATTTTTTCAAAGATTTTCCTTTCTTACCCAGTTTTTCTGAAGAATTAATTATTGACAAAGATACTTCTAAACAGTAAGTTCCCAGTGCTTATTCCATGGTCTTTCCTCTCCCCTATTCTTTAGGGGTTCTCATCAGATGCCAAGCCTGTAAACCATTCCTGTATTGCTTATAATTCGTAAGTTTGTATCTCGAACCTCAGCCTCTCTCTTGAAGTCCAAACTCACATATGCAACAGTTCACCCAACATCTCCATTTTGGTATCTAAAAGGCACTTTAATTTTGATTCTATCGGCTCAGTGCCTGTGGCTCAATCGGCTAAGGCGCCAGCCACGTACACCTAAGGTGGCGGGTTTGAATCCCTAGCCCGGGCCCGCCAAACAACAATGATGGCTGCAACCAAAAAATGGCGGGGCGTTGTGGCGGGCACCTGTGGTCCCAGCTACTTGGGAGGCGGAGGCAGGAGACTCGCTTGAGCCCAGGAGTTGGAGGTTGTTATGAGCTGTGATGCCATGGCACTCTACCCAGGGGGATAGCTTGAGGCTCCGTCTCAAAAAAAAAAAA
>CAUYQV010151728.1:0-43861 GCA_963574575.1 Galagoides demidoff
TTTTTTTTTGAGACGGAGCCTCAAGCTATCCCCCTGGGTAGAGTGCCATGGCATCACAGCTGATAGCAACCTCCAACTCCTGGGCTCAAGCGAGTCTCCTGCCTCTGCCTCCCAAGTAGCTGGGACCACAGGTGCCCGCCACAATGTCTGGCCATTTTTTGGTTGCAGCCATCATTGTCGTTTGGCGGGCCTGGGCTGGGGATTCGAACCCGCCACCTTAAGTTTACGTGGCTGGCGCATTAGCCAATTGAGCCACAGGCGCCGAGCCAAGTAATAACTTTTAAACACTACATGCCACACAACATGGCAGACAATGCCACTGCCTACCAAGGGCCAGTCTCTCCCTCACTTCCCAGCCTTGGTTGCAGTTCTGTGTGTCCACATAGTTGAATTCTAGCCAACGGAATGAAAGGGAAGATGATGTCGACTGCTTTGGTATAAATCTTCCATATTTGCTCCTCTGTTCTCTCCACCTGGAGAGATGCTCAGGATGACTGTGGAAACATCATGTTAGAAATGACAGAGCTGTCATCAGCTTCGGTCTATGTGGAAAAGACCTCTCTCCCAAATCTGGAACCACCCTGGATTGTTATGTCAATGAAAAATTAACTGTATTAACATTGAGACTTTGCATTTGGTGCATTTATAATGACATTTAGCTTACCCAACTAGTAAACCAAGATAATTTAACAATTGTCTTAAGTGTTCAGTTAAGAATGTCAGCCTAAGATATTGATACATTGTAAGTGGCTTATAGTAGAAAGCACTCTATGGTGGGCTTTCCAAAGCACAGCTTGTGTGTGCTTCTGTTTCAGGGAGAAATCGAATCTCCTGCCACATCACAGTGTATCAATCAGCCTTTGTTGCTCAAAAAATTCACCCCCAAATGCAATGCCTTGAAACAGTAACAATTCAATTAGTTAATATTAGCTCACAATTCTGTGGGTGGCAACCAGCTGTGCAGTTCTAGTCTTGCCTGGGCTCCCTCATGCCCCTGTAGGCCAGGGGGCTGGGGCTGAATGGGATGTCCAGACAGCTGGGTGCATTGGCTTCTCCACATGGGCTCTCCAGCAGGCTAGCTTGAGTGCATTCCCATGATGGTCTCAGGGATCCAAGTACAGCAAAGGAGGGCAAGCCTGCTTTAAGCCTCCGCTCAGATTCAAGTGCAAGAGAAATAAATTCTTCTTGATGGAATTGATGGGAGCAGCTTCAAAATATTGTGGCTTCTTTTGGTCAATCTACCCGACCTGCCCACTCCTGTGTGCTGCAAATACCTAAAGAGCTGTAATGCTGAGCAACCTCACAGGAGACAGAGGAGCACAGGCAGGAGTTACAAGACAGTTTTATGCCTATGTTGCTATTTTTTCTTTATTTTATTCATTCATTTATTTTTTGCTGTCGGACCTCAGAAAATTCCCTTACCTCCATTGCCCCACCTCAGATTCAGGAACTGAAGTACAGAAAGATTGTTAAGCTCAGGAATTGCTAAGATCCCATCCAACACTCTAATTTTATCTTTCTTTCCTAGCAGCGGATGGGTTCAAAGTACACATTACGGTAACTCAAAACGTACTTGAGTATGTTGTTTTATGGTGATGCAGGGGCACCTCTGGATGAGCCAAACCCTGAGGCAAGTCTCAGAACAAACGGGTAGGTGCCAGGACCAAGGGCACTGCCAGGGCAGAGTGGCCCGCCCAGCTGTGGCCACTTCCTTCTCCTTTCAAGTTTAACTTGGGTGAGTGGGAGGTGGAAATCCATTTTTATTTCTGGTCTGCTTCCTGCTAATTGTGATTCTTCCAGGAGTGCCCTGTGTGAGTTGAATCTCACCTCCACTGTCCTCTGCAGGGCCGGTTTCTTCTTTTATAGGTGTTTTCTTTTGCGGGGGTGGTGGACTGATGCAGCCACATTTTCCAAATACAAACAAGCCGGCATGGAAGGCGCCCTTGAAAGCGTCCTGCTTGGAGCAAAAGCCCCGGAGCTCTAGGGAGCCTCCGCACCCCACCCGCCCCAGTCCCCTCTCCCTCTGCTCCTCTTTGCTTTGCCAGCTGCTCTGTCCGCCAGTGAGGGCAGGTGGCAGCAGTGATGCTGTGAGTCTCTGTTGCAAGAAAGCAATGATCAAAAAACTTGAGGGGAGAAGACATCAGGAATAATGTTCTGGGGATGGGGGCAGAACTGTGAATTTTGTCTTTCACTCAAAGAAACAGGCTGTTAACAAAGAGAGGTTATGTGGCTTTGTTCACTCCACACTTCTTACCCCACACCTTTCCTCCTGAGAGTCCCCCTAGGGGGCTCAGCCTGAATAGAGCCCTCCATGCAGCCTCTTTCTCTCCTGCCTCCCCATGTTTTCTTACAAATAGAACCACTGGCACAGAAAGGGCTGGAAGAAAAAGGGGGCCGCAGCAGAGCAGCGTCTGTGCCTAAGATGGGGAGATGCCATCCTGTGACTGAGGGGAGGGGCTAGTGGACAAAGGGGGTGAAGAGCCTCTGGGCCTGGCGTCCTCTAACTACAGCCCGCGGGCCACATGTGCCTGCCTGGGACATTTATCCTGCCAGCCAGGTGTTTTTGCCACTGCTGCCTGTCCCGGGGCCTGCAGTCTGGCCCTCCAACAGTCTGAGGGACAGTGAACTGACCCCCTGTTGAAAAAGTTTGAGGACCCCTGTGAGTCTGGGCTTTCTGAATCCCCTTGGCAGCAACTCCCCTACTTGCCCCTCCTCTCCAGTCCCAAGCGAACAGACAGCCTTCCTGCCCTGGACCCCCAGGGCTGGAGCCAGCTGGCTTGGGGCTCCTGAGCTGGGCTTAACTCTGTTTGAAAATAATGATGCAGACCACAGTGGTGGTGGTAGCCTTGGTGAGCAGGAGGAGGAGAAGAAGAGAGTAAAGGGTAGAAAGGGTAGGAAAGAGTCAAACGAGCTCCCCACCCCGTCCCATTGTAATATTGCTGCTTCTTGCAATCAAGATGAAAAACCAGGAAGAAAACCATAGCCAGTAACTAACTGCCCTTTTTTGGCAGAGGACCTGCATTGGAGGAGAGCCCCACTCTGGATCAGTTTCTTTGAGAATAAAAAATTAAACAGGCTTCGTGAATTCAGTTAGATTCAGTGATTCAATCTCTGGTCAACTAATGACAGGGTTGGGAAAATATAAAATAGTGACTAACAGTCTTTTTGGAAAGAAATAGGGAGAATCCTCAAAGAGCTAAAAGTAGACTGTCCATTTGATCCCATCATCACATTACTAGGTATCTAAATAGAAGAAAAAAAAATCATTTAACCATAAGAATATTTGCATTTGAATATTTATTGCAGCCCAATTCACAATTGCAACGATGCGGAAACAACCCAAGTGCCTATCAGCTCATGACTGGATTAATAAACTGTGGCATATGTAACCATGGAATACTATTCAGCCATAAAAACCATATAGACTTCACATCTTTGGTATTAACTTGGATAGAGTTGAAGAGCATTCAACTCAAGTATCTCAAGATAGAAAAATAAGCATCCCATGTACTCAATACTAATTTGAAACTAGGAGACGAACAACTACAGGCCCACATGAGAGGAAAAAAAACAATTAAATTCAAGAAGGGGGAAAAACGGACTCAGTAAGCTTCCATCTAATGGGTACAGTGTAGTGGATATGGCACACCTCCTGGGTGAAGGACTCAACTACAACTCAGACTTTTCCTAATAAATGCAAATAACATATGTTAATCTGAAATAAAAAAAGAAATTTAGAAATGATTTGTATTGAACTCCAAAAAAATAAAATAGTGACCATTGAAAGAGAAATCATAATTGTGAGCTATAATGGCTATGACTATGTATTGACAGAAAATGGGGACAGGTGAGTGTGTGTTAAAGTCCATCCAGGAAAAGGATTGGGTTACAGGATACGAAGGAGAAGATGTTGAAGCGTGTGGCTAAATATGGATGGTTGAAAAGGTAAGGGAGGTCTTGGAAGAAATATAGACCGCGCAATCGAGCTGGCCAAAGATATTTTGTAAGTCTCTCAGCAAAGTGGGGTGAAAAGTGACAGGATGCTTTTTGGCATGAAACTCCTACCATGGAGAGGCAGGGAGAGAGAAATGGCTGAGAGGCTGACTTTGAGAAAGCAGGGGGCCTTATGCGAGAGTTCTGTGTTTTGTGTAAGATGGCCGTGAAATGGGATTTCTTAATTCCACTCCTACTTAAGATGTTTCCTGATCCTCTCTATCCAGGGCTGGCCATGATGAAAGATCAGGAGAAACTTGCGTAACCAATAAATCCCCAGCCTGGTGAGTCTGCAAATAAGAGTGCCCTTTCTTTTAATATCCCAATTAATTTTCTAGAGTACCCACTGGCCTAATTGCAGGAAATTAGTTGCTCTCAAAAGTTCCCTAGCTAATTCTAGGATAACTTCCTTACTACGTAATTAAAGGGCCTCAACCAGGTTACTGCTTTTAGAACAAAGGGATAGGATGCTTCAGAGGCAAATTCTGGGTTGTATCCAGAATGCAGAGACTTTTTGTTACTTTCAGAAGGGAATTTTTCCCCCTACCCTTCAAGAAAGCTAAGTTGGTCTCTGAAATTAGGGTACTTGCAGTGTAAACAAACAAACTCATTCAGTGCCTACTGTGTACTAGACACTTTGTGTGAAAACTATAGATGAAATGTAGTTTTCAATGTATAACCAAGGCACAAAGTAGCAGTGACTTAAACACAGTGATTTCTCCCTATGTAGAAATCTGGCTGGCTTGTCAGATGTGCTTTGCAAAGATATTTAGGGTCTAAGGTATGGTTGCTATTGCTGCTCTTCTACCCCTTGCGTGTCGTCCTGCCTCACATGTTCCAAGGTGGCTGACCCACATCACATGCCAGCCAGAGCAAGGAAGAAAGGGAAAAGAAGGCAAGCCTGGAAATTGTATGTATTTCTTTTCCCTTTTTATATGCATATAAAATATGTATTTTACATATCTCAGAACTTAGGCACATGTCTACATGTAGCGGCAAAGGAGGTTAAACATGTAGGTTTTACTCTGAATGACATGTAAGGCCTAAAATGAGTGAAAAGTGTAGATTTTGCCAGAGGCATCTAACGTACATCTATAATATATTTTTAAAATTTAATACTTAACAATACTTGTTAGTAATTGTTAATACTTAACAATAACTTTGCAAAATCATGATATTATCCCTGGGAAATGTGGGCTTAGAGAGACACCTGCCATTGTCTGAACCTATCAGGAACTCAGAGGTCAAGGAAGGGTAAGGAATGTAGAGAGCAGAGGAGAGAAATTTGGGAATGGATTTGGGAGTGAACAGCTCAATGACAGCTACGTCATGAGGAAGTCACTGTGGACTTGGTATGTTGAAGAATCCCTGCATCCCCACTAAGAGGAACATACTTGTTTGATGGGTGTGTGCCAGACGAATACATGCCTACTCAAAGGGCTTAGGAAAAAAGAGAATAGGATAGTATGGAGTGTGAGATTTACAGTACAAGGTCAGAAGGGAACTAGTTCGCTAATCGTGTTTTCTGAAAACCTTTATCCCTCCACCCCACGGGATGTATGTGGTGAAGGCATGTCTGTGAACACATGATAGAACATTAGAAGTGGAGAGTAAATATAAAATTAACACCGGATCAAATTTCCCTATTGTCCACACTAGCTTGGAGTGATTCTGGCATCAGTACAGCACAGAAATAAAGCTTTTAAAATATGCCATCCAATGTTTGCCAAAATAGTTTCAGTTTCCCAAATGTCTCTCTTACCCCCTGGTCTCTGTTTGTGTTGCTCCATCCAAAATCCTACCCTCTACCTCTCTCTTCCCATTCCCACCTCGAAATGGGGAGCTTGCTGCCTCAAGGCCACACGTGGCCCTCCAGATACCCAAGTGTGGCCCTGTGACTGAAACCAAACTTCATAGAAGAAAAATCCTTTTGTTAAAAAGATCTGTTCTGTAAAATTAGATTCAGTCAAAAGGCTGCACTGAGGGATTCAGAAGGCCTCATGTGGCCCCAAGGACACAGGTTCCCCACCCCCGCCAGAGCCTTTTCTGTTTTTCTTTGTTTGGTTAATCCCTTCTCACCTGGTATGCCTCAGCGGATGCTGGTGCCTCCGAAGGGCTCCCTGCGGAGTCTGGGTTAGATTTGTCCACTGTGCACCTGCTGCTAATACCGCACTATTTCTACCAGTAGTAATATGAATAGATCACCCCCGCAAGCACTTAGCATCTTCCCAGTGCTGTGCTAAGTGCTTTCCATGCATTAGCTTTTTTTAACAAACTGCCTCATCTCTTGGCGGCCTCCCCCCTTCTGAGGGTGTCACTCACCTCCTGGGCTGCGTGGCTACAGCTGGAGCCCGTGCCGAGCGGCCGAGTGGGCTGGAGTTCACAGGCGGCCCTTCCTCCCACCCAGCACCCAGCCCTGCCTGCGCTGAGTACCCCTGTGCTGCTGCACTCCGTGACGTGCCACCCACTTGAGCACCTGAAGGACAAGGTGATACAACTCAGAAATGTGGCAGTCAGCCCTGTCAATAGGAGGCAGGGAAATTTAGATTTACAGATGAGCTGGAAAAAGACACTAAAGTAATGTCTGCTTCTGCGGGTGAAGCAGGCGAAGATCACGGGATGTAAAGACGGTGTATCACTTTCAAATATTTCTAGGACATTTTCTATAAGGTCCTGTGAGAGCCAGGCCAGCACCATACTCTTGCTTAATTATAGAACTTCCCCATTTCACCCCCGCCATTTTGAAGACCCCGCTGCCATCTTAGTTCAGCTTCCCCTAAAACTAGGCTTTTCCCCGAAATCAAGTACCCTAAACAGCCAATCAGAAGGACACCCCACCCTGTTGCTCCATACTACCCTAGACCCCCACCTCACACCTCTCATGATTCACTCCTTGTGATTAGTTACCCCACACCCTCTTGCCCCATACCCCTAGACCCCCACCTCACACCCCGCATGATTAATTACAAAATATCCCTATGCCAATCAAGAGCCTCCCCATACTTCCCCATACCCCGACCACCAATCACCCCAACTTCCCCATGCCCCGACCCCCAATGAAAATTGTACCCCACCCTTCTTGCCTTCTGTACCCTATAAAACTTGCTAGACCCTGGGTTTGGGGCTCTCGCTAGAGAGTCCTGGCCCGGACTTGAAATAAAGCTCACCTCCTGCTTCTTACATTGGTGTGGCCTCGGACTGTTTGACTGTGGACTTCTTGAGGGAAATTTTGGGCACAACAGTCTCAAAAGTTCTTGGATCATAATGGGGTTCATATGTATGATATATATAGAGTATGAGGATAATATAGGATTGATAGATATAAATAAATGCAGTATGTCTTATATAATGTAAGATTTATATATAAAATACATATATATTTACAAGGGTATCTGGAGGGCCACATCTGGCCTTGAGGCTGTATTTATATATTTATATTGCATATAAAATATGTATTTTATATATAAATCTTACATTATATAAAATATAAGTATATATAAAATATGTATTTAATATTTAATATAAATATATATAAAATGCAACATATTTGTGTGCCAAAAATCCTGCATCTTTTTATTTTATTATCAGATCATTGCTGTGTACATAAATGCAGCATGGGGTACAATGTGCTGGTTTTATAATTCCTGCATTTTTCCCCCCAATCCTCCTTATCCCCCCCTTACCTGCTAAAATTCTACATCATGATCTTAGCATTTTCCATTCCATTGTTTTTACTGAGTGATACTGTTATTAAATAGTATCTTATTTAGTGCTTATCAGATAGTTGCAGACATTAGGAATATAGGTGTGATGAAATGATAGAAAAAATGGTGGGGACTGTGTGATGAGTGGCCTGGGCTATGATTCTGAGGAGGAAGCTCTGGCTGCGTAGGTCTTGGAGGTGGCAGCCAGTAAAGTGGGGTAGAGAGGTGGGCAATGGGGAGGGGAGAGGGCACTCCAGGGGACGGTGGCAGTGGGGAGACAGGCAGGGAGACTGGAGCTCACAGGTGGCACTGCTTCTTCCAAATGTTTCTTCCCTGGAATCCATAATAGTTCTTTTTGTTAAAAAATGAAATAAATTTACATAACGTGATATGAACCATTTTAAAGTCAACAATTCAGTGGCCTTTTTACTTTCACAATGTTGTATAACCATCACCTCTGTTTCCAAAACATTGTCATCCCTCTGGAGGAAACTGCCGAAGCCATTTTGGAGCAGCCTTATGGGCTGAGTGTGTCGCCTCCAAATTCATATGTTGAAGGCTGCCTCCCCAGTGTGATGGTGTTCGGAGGTGGGGCCTTGGGAAAGTGATTAGGTTTCATTGAGATCCTGAGAATGGGGTTCCCATCATGAACTTAGTATCCATTTAAGGAAAGAAAGGGACATGAGATCTCTTTCTACGTATACCAAGGAAAGGCCACGTGAGACACAATAAGGAAGAGGGACCTTACCAAGAACCCCAACATGCTGGCACCCTGATCTTGGATTTTCTAGTCTCCAGAACCATTAGAAATAAAGGTCTCTTATTGTCACCTAGTCTATGTCTTCATACAGCAGCTGGAGCAGACTGAGCCAGGTAGTCACCCCCCATCCCCTGGTGACCGCGAGTGTGCTTTCCGTGTGTATGGACTCATCCACTCTGGGTATGTTATTTCAATGGAATCATACAATAGGTGACGTTTTGTGTCTGGCCTCCTCTTATGATCCATCCCAATCTGTGCTCCAGTCACATTTCTTTTTGTAAACCTTGAAACTGAGACTGCTACTCCCTTTCCTGGAATTCCTCAGGCCTTGGGACAAGCTGTGCATACAGTGCTGACCTGCTTCTGCGTCATTCCCAGGCTGTCCCCACCCAAGTGTCCCAGTCCACCCCCTTTCAGCTCTAACAAGGAGAGGCCTTGCTGTGTGCAGTGGCCCAGAACACGCTGTTCTCACTCAGCACACTCTCTTGTGTTAGAAGTGGCTCCTCTAGAGACCCTCCAGATGGGGCCAGTACCCTCCTGTGAACTCCTACTTCCCCTTATCTCTCCAGCCTCGTAACCACTGCCACTCTCTTTTGCACCTTCTGTTAAATGCCAGGCTTCCTTCTGCTTCCTAAGGGCAGGTGCCATGTGGGTATCAATCACTCTTTACCTCTGGCATGTGGGGAGTGCTCAGTCACATCTGCTTCATGTAGGAAGGTGGGAAGGGATATATTTTAATGGGCTGTCAGGTAGAGAAGCATTTGAAAGAAGGGCTCAGATGTTGGGCAGCGATGTTATGCGTGGGGAGAGCCTTGCATGCCAGGAGTTTAGAATCTATCCTGAAGGTCAAGGGTTAACAAATTTAAGGACTGCAGGGGACAGGCAGGCATCCTGGTGGGGGAAAGGCCAAGAAGGGTACAGAGGTGGTAGTGGGGAGAGGTGGGCAGGGAGAGCAGGCAGCAGGGACAGGGCAGCCTTCGCTCAGCGTCAGCTGATTATTGCCAGGTGGGAATGTGGGCTTGGAGTTGCCAGGCTTTCTGAGTTTTTAAGAGAAGCCAGAAATGTGGATTTGTGTGTATGTGTGTGTGTATGCACACGCGCATGAAATCTCTATTTTAAAACATTGTATCTAAATCAAGTTTTTGAAAAACACAGTGTGAGCCAAACACAAGCCATCTGTGGGCTGGATTCAGCTCAGAGGCTTCCAGTTTTTAGCCTCTGCTAGAGGCATTAAAGATGCCTGGGCTGGGAGGTAGTAGATTGAAAGTGGCATTGCAGGGAGATACTTGTGTAGGTGAACTGCAGGATGTCATGACGGGAATTGTCAGGAGACAAGAAGACCATCCAGAAGGCTAGCACACGAGCTGATAGCTCAGGATTCACTGCCCACTAAGCACCAGGTCTGTGTTGTTCTGTGGGGCTGTTCCAGAAGAGAAGACTAAGGTGGCACCTGCAGTAATAAAACCAACATGGCCTTCCTCTCTCTGCCTCTATAGCCCCACTCCCTACAACAGGGCTCCCAACAGCCTCTGCCATCGTGCCCTGAGCAGATGGCTGTCTGCTCATCCCATAACTCTGTTACTTGGGGTCTGACCTTGTACCAAGGTTGCATCCCTGAGTCTTCCCGTTTCATGCTTGGTGTCCTGTTTTCCTATAACAGAGACCTTGTCCTGATGACTCATCCAGTGCCTCAGCCCGTCTTGGCCAGTCCCATGGGTTCTTAGATTTTAATCGTGAGGTTTTATTACTTTTTCATAGGCTTGGGGGTCAGCTTGCCTGTTTCATTCATTTCCACCTGTCCTAGATTCTCCAGCTTTCTACTTTTCCAGTTGGGTGGGGATGTCTCTTTGTTCTTTTTAGATCTTCTTGCCCCACTCTCTGGTGGTCACTGCTGCCTGAGGTGACTGCCTGTGCTTCCTCTTCCTCTGAGCAGGCGCTGTGTTCTGTCTGCTGGTCTTGACTTCCCTGAGAGCCTGCAGAAGATCTGTCCCATCAGGGTCTGCCTCTCTAGTGGGTTGCCCAGTTCTGCACACTGACCCTATCCTGCCTGTAGCTAGGCCCTGATAAGGAGTACCTCCTTGGAGACAACAGAAGTAAAAGTGTGAAACATTTACAAGCATTCCAGGGGTTTAGGTGAGGCAAAGGCCAAATTTAAACATTGAAAAAATGATGGATTCCCCTCCCATCCGTATGTGGTTTTAAAAAAAATCATAAAACTCCAAACTCACATGTATGTTGGAATTAAAATAGACTGTTTTTCAATTTTCTGATCACAAAATTCTGTTTGAAAACCAGTATGTAAATAATTACATGCTCTTATGAATGATAAAACACAAATATAGTCTAGCAAGGGGATGAGGTGAGGCGAGAGTGGGGAAGGGGAGAGGAGAGGGCATTTGGCATGGTCTCACCTGATGTGCACAATGACAGGGTGTTTAGCACACCCCCTTGGGTGAGGGCTTCATCTACAACTTGAAGTTTACCTTAGAAGTGAGAACAATGTAATCTAAAAATTTGTACCCTCATATTAATTCGAAATAAAATAAATTATGATTGAATTAATTAAATCTGAACCTCTCTTATGTTTTCTCCCTGATTTGACAGTGCCCTAAACATACTAATCCATATTGGGCCTGAAGGAGGAGGAGAATGAAAAGAGTGTGAGTGGTGAAGCCACCAAAGGGGAGGTCCAAGCAAATCATCCATGAGATCAGGCAATAAAGCCTGACAATTAAGGTGACAATAAAGCCATAAATTTCTCAATAACTCTAGAGCCTAAATGTCCCACAATTCCCTTACTTACTGAATTAATGACATTCATTGCCTGATGGAAAGCCTAAACTTAAGTGGTCATTGCTTAGATTTGAATTTCAATATTTTGAAACAAAGCCAAATTTATGAATTTCAAAAGCTTCTCAGTCCATAGCAAAATCCTGCAGTGCCCAACTCTGATGGTAGCGATTTTACCAAAGGCTTTAGAGGAGGGAAAGGAGGAAGCAATTGGCAGATGGGAAGTTCCCAACAGGCGGGGAGGGGAAAGCCCTCCTTGTGCTGGGTAAGGACTTTGGAGTCAAGGAGAGAATAAGAGGTGTGATGCATGGGATATTATTCTACCTATGACCAGAATGACCATGTCAGCTGTCAGTCAGCAAAGGGACAGCCCAGAGCTGGACCGACTGAACTCAGTTGCCTCCAGTGAGCAGGGGCAGTAAGGGACATCTCAGTAGAGGACAGCCCAGACCTTGTCCATGGATTCCCCCTCCCCTACTGGGAGAAACACCAGCACTCAGGGACCTTCTTTGAAATGAGGAGGGGGAAAACGACTTCTTGAGAGGGAAGGATCAGTCTTAATATGGAGTTTAAACTTTGAATGTTTTTATCTGTTTTAATGTTTTTCTTTTGTTTACCTGCCATCAGCTGATGTGGGTGATCAAGGAAAAAAATAGGTATTATAACAAAACAAAAGATCTTTTTTGTAACATCTGAGTCATAGTATGTGAGTTACTACTAGTAGAGACTCTTGATACTATGGCCGCAAAGGAGCTTAGAATCTTTTTCAATTGTGACCACCACGGGGATAACTGAGAGTTGATTATGTGTGAAATAATTTGAGAAAACAAACTGTAAATGTTTGCTATTAGTGTTAATTTAGTCTTGAACTTTAATGTAGAATTAAGTAAGTTTCCCATCTCAGAATCTTAGGGTTAGAATTACCTTAAAGGTAATTCTTTGGTGGCGTTTTCTCAATAAGACAAGCTCCTTACTCTTTTTGGAATTCCCCGTGCCTCCTACAAGGCCTGGCAGATAATAGGTGTTCATTAAATGTTTCAATGTTTGTTCAACACATTGATTAATGGATAAGAAGCAAATCAACCTATCTTACAATAACTAATCTAAGTCTCTGAATCTAGAGTTATGTTCATCATAGACTAGACATAAATTTAGCAGAGGCTAAATAATAGATTCTAGCTTATGTAGAAGCATCTAAACTGATGATCCTGATGGTGATGTCAAGACTATGGAAAGGTTAAGATTCTGATTTTCTATGTTGACATGTCAGAATTAGGAATTACAACACTTTGATTCGTAATAACTCAAATAGTACATATTAGACCCCTTCTTTGTCTAAATCAAAAAATAGAGTATAAGAATCCTTTAAGACTTTGAAAGGACATAGCCTTATTTATAGCCACATAGACTAAAGAATTGTGACTTTAAGACATACTTTTAATATTATTGCTCTGAATATACAGATCTGTATACTTGAATACAGATTTCACATCTGGGAATAAGGATAAAAAGCAAAGAATGAATTTTCTCCCCCAGAGATCAGCAGTCTCCCCTGTGAGAAGACCAGTTTTGTATGCTGGCTGGGTAAGCATAATTCGTTACAGCAGCAGCAAGGCCTGAGGACTTTCTGATAGGAATATTCACAGCAGGGCATGAGCCCAAATTAAAAAAATAGAAAATTTTCCAAAATGATGGGGGCCCAGGTTGTTGCACCTCCATGGCAACAGAGAAATGCAATATTTCCACGCTTATTTACCCTTCTATTCAACCAAAAAAATGCCTGGCATTTGCCATGGTAACGCCTACATCATATATGCATGTATCACTGCAGATATGCGGACTGCTGTTCTAAAAACAACAAACACATACCAAGACGTAAGCGTCATATGAAACCTCTACTCATTTTACAATGTTTTGATGGAAAAATATGTCCCGCTGGACCTTGACATCTTTTTTCTCAAGGACTATTTTCCAGTTTCAGTGGCAGAAAACCCAGGTGTCTCTCTGCTTCTTTCTCTGCCTTCAAAGTCAGAGTGAGAGTGATGTAGATGCATCATCACAAGTGCATGGGGTGGGGGGAGAGTTCCAAGAAAGAGTGTCATTGATAGGACATTTGGAGAGGATTATGGCTTTGACAGGAAAGGGAAAGTGGCTCTGTGGCCACAAGGCAGCCATCTATACCCCCAGTGTGATTTGAAGAGCCTCGATAGGTCTCTTTTCTCCAAAAGATTTCTTCTCTGGATTTGCATTGAGCCATGAAATTCAGACAGTTACAGCTTTCAATTATGGAGTCAATGTTGTCTCTTACAGCGTAATTATCTGGGAGAGTAAGATCCCAAAGCAGCCAGGATCAGCTTGACTCGTATGAGTTGATATACTGGCTTGCCCAGACCCAGAAGGGGATTGAACTTGGGACTGATGAGGCAGGGTAGAGGAGAAGGAAGGTTTTGGGGTGAGGTGCTGCTAGATGGCTTCAGAGTTTTGGGGCCTCAAAAGAGCTGGACATTGGATGGATGAGGATTGAGGCTTAAGACACTGAAAGGGGTGAGAGGCCAGGAGAATGAACAAGTAGTTCAAGAAATATTGATTGTGTCAGCTGCATGGCAGATACCAGGCTCTGAAAATAGACTTCACAACTTTGTCTGTGGCTGTCCAGGTTTTCAGCTTTTACCCTGCTGCTGGCCTGATATAAAAGTTTGGGGTTTGGCTGAGAAGCAAAAGTTTTGTGCTGTGTTGTACCACCCCCTCTCCCGAGCCATCATGATAATATCTTTCCCACCTGCATTATCTTTGGGATGACCCACGTATCTGCAGGAGAGGGCAAATTTCCACCGCTTGCCAGTGTTTGCCGTCTTTATTTTATTTGGCAGTCTCCTTTGCTGCTTTTCTTTTATTGCTAGTCATGTGGTCACTATTTTTGGTAGTGTCAGACTGAGGTAATCTTGAGGAAGGGTCAGAGTGCCTTAACTGAGAGGAGGGGTGTTGTGTTCTGTCCCTATCCTAGAGTTGCACTGAGCAGCAGATCTCTGGCTGCCTGGTCATGCTCCTCAGGGGAGCTCTACTGCAGTGGGGAACACGCTCCTCAGTCTCAGTGGCTTCACAGAAAGACTGAATATTCAAGTGAGGCTTACTGGTTCTCTGGGGCATCTTCCTTCTAGGCTGTGGCTCAGAGATGAAGGCTGCTCGACCTCACAGAAATGCTTCTGGAAGTGGAGACGGAGTTGGAGGGTCGTACACTACCTTTTCTATATTTAGCCCAGAAGTGGCTTTCATTTATGGCCTGTTGGCTGGAACTGGCCACATGGCCCACTTAGCACCCAGAAGCCTGGCAGAGGTAGCTGTCTCACTCATGATGTCCAGCCAGTGACCAGTGTTCTCAGACTTGTGATTCTAAGAGTAAAATGGGGGTGGGTAGAGTGTGTTAGGGCACAGTGATCAATCGGTCATTGAGAGGTCAAATATGAAATCTTCTGAAGACATCCACATATAAGTAGGAAAAAGGTTTATGTATCATTTCTGCCAGCAAGGGCCCTTCTAACAGTAATAGTCCTCAGGTCAGGGCAGCTGGAGACCAGCCATGGTCCTCTCAGCTGTGTCACACGGTGCATGTTATCCCTTCAGTACCAGCTGGAAATGGCTCCTGGTGTGGAAATGTGCGTGGCTGCAGCTTCTTGCCTGTTCCAGGTCCTAGTCCCCCAAACACTGGACAATTGGTCATTTTGGTATCTCAGCAGTCCTCCTTGGCTTCTGGCACCACAAACTCCTGTCAGCGTAAACATTATGCTCCTTTACCAAAGATATATGATGCTGTCTTATCAGGGAAATTGGTCATTTTCTTGAGAGACCCAGTTGTTCTGGAAAAGTATTGAACCAACCTCTCCAAATTCCATCAACTGCTGACCAGGGATGTTGTGGAGATTAATTAAAGGAGGTATGATTATAACATTAGAATGGTGAGTGTATGAGCTCTGAGAAGCAGCGTGAGGCATAAACCGAGAGTGGGAAACATCAATTAGGATCTTGATGACTAAGTGTGCCCTCTGTGACGCCCAACAGGAGGCCACGCTGGACTGGCCCTGCTGAGGGCAAGGTGCTGTGACCCATGGAGCCTCCCTGCCTGTGGGAAGCTGCCTCCTTTTGCTGGGGCACCCGCTTCTAGTCTGAGCCCAGATGCTGCCAGTGTTTTTAGTCTGTGCTACACAAATCAGTGCTGAACTAAATAGTGCCACCTACAGATTTTGACCTTTGGGTGTATGCCCATCATTTCTTTTGAAATAAGATTGTAAACTACCAGAAAGTAGGCCCCATATCTACATGTCTCTCAGACACTTTGGATGGAGAAAGATACAAATTGGATCTTATCTGAGATTGTAGAAATCAAAAGCTAGGAACAACCTTATATCTAGTCCTAGAGTCTAAATGTGAGAGATTTTAAACTATGATCACAGCTGGAGGTGGAAAAGAACAAAAAAGATGGCCACGGTTTCACGTCTATGAAAGAAGAGCCACACTGTAACAAACACTTTTCTTATCGTGATGCTGGTCTTTTCAATCGACTAATCACTTGGCATTAACGACACCAAGCGCAGTCTTCCTTCATCTCTTCACGGCTCTGATGTGCAGGCTGATGGGGTAGAGACTGAACCATTTACAGCAGCGTGAGTTCTTTTTCCATTTCCCAAAGATACATGACTTTCTACCGGGGTGACTGTCCAATGGGAAAAGGAAATAATCAGACCTTTTGGGGACTATTGGGCACTTGATTGAAACTGACACTGATCCAGGAGAACCAAAGCCAGGTAGAGCAGGGTCTGTGGAGATCAGGGGAGCAATGGAGTTTTAGTTCAGGTCCATCTCACAGTAAGCTTTGTGGGTCCTCAAACCCATCCTGTGGTTATTTCCTTAGTTCTAGAAAGCATAATTGCAATAGAGAGATTCAGCAGCTAGCAGAATCCCCATGTTTGGGAAGCCTTCCTAGTTCTTTTTCCAAGCCCAGCCCCCTGCTTCTGTGCCCCTCCAAGCTCCTTCTTTCCTAGGATCAGGTGCCCCTTCTCTATGTTCTTATGGCACTGTTTATTCCTCCTACCAAAATACACATCACACTCTATCATAATTTTTCATGCAATTGCTTTTCCCAAGTGAGGGAAACAACCCTGAATTGTATGCTAGCATCTCCAGCACCTTGCATAGTGGCTAAGTAGATAATAAATGTTTGAAGAGTAGCTGAATAAACCAGTGAATAAGTCACTAAGGCTTGGGGACATTATGACATTTATCTAAGAACACCCAGCTAATGGCAGCAGAGACAGGCCTTGAACTCAGATCTCAATTCCAAGTCCAGTGTCCCAATTTACAGTATCAGACACCCCCATCCCTAACTGTTGACCTTGCCCTGGCCTTCTTGTTCGTACATCTAATTTGGTTTCTGGTCAGTGCTTGATTGGCAGTGATAGTTATAACTAGGACCAGCTATATAACTCACAGGGCCCAGTGCAAAATAAAAGGGCTGGGGTCCTCCTTCAAAAATTATGAAGAATTTCAAGACAGCAGTAGCAGAGTGTTTAAGCAGTGTCTGTTCATGAAGGTGGTCCTGGTTATGGAAATATTCTCTCCTTCAGAAGGTGAACCTGGCTACTGTCTCCATGAGCTGTGTTTATTCCTGGGAAGTGGAGGACTCTTGGACAGTCACCTATAGCAGGAAGCAGACATGAATTCTGGAGAGGTGACCACACAGATCCTTCCAGGGGTCCCTGCCCCTCCCTCCCCTGGCCTAGAGCACAGTGGTAGCAGGTGAATGAGAGCATTGTGGGCCTCTTATTGTCCGGTTCCTGTGTCTGAACTATCACTCTGATTTCACTTTGAACCCCAGAAAATCCACTTGCACGAAACATCAGAGAACTCTATTGGCTTTATGTGAATAGAGGGGGAGCGTATACACTACCTAGCTCAGAATAACTGAAAATGCCTCAACAGGCAGGTCTTCTCCCCACCCCCGCTCCCCTATTCAGCCTTACTCCTCTGCTTCTCCATTCTCTCCTTCCCTTATGCGCCCCAACAAGGACCTCCTCCACATCCCACCTGCCCTTGACTTTGGGAACTTTGTGTTCCTGGCTTTTACCAAATAGAGTGCAGCTCCGCCCCACCATGACATCTATTTCGAGATGGAACAAGGAAGCAAGGGCCCTTCAGCTGTTGGGATAGTCTCCATTCACAGGGTGACTGAGTGAACATCTTCATTATTTGAATGGGCTCTTGGGAGGTCTCCCTCTCCACCTCAAAGTTATTAATCAATATTTATTTAATGCATATACAGTAAAGGAAATATATTTTCTTTATCCTTATTACTTTATCATGATATCTTTTTCATCGTAGCTTTCAAATAGGACGTCCCCATGGCTGTCCAGCGTGGAGGGTGAACGGAGCATACTCTCTCTGTGTGCTGGGGGATCTTTTCCCCTAAGTCTCTGGCAGGAGGGGAATATCTTCCTAGCAGTCTAGGAGATGGTGCCAAGTTTCAGTCTGGACTATTTTATTCAATGCTATGAGCCTACTTTTATTTTATAAACCTACCATTTTGGTCCAGGCAAGTATCTTCAGAAGAAAGAAATGGGAAACACTTTAGGCATAGACTTCAGTGCATTTTGGTATTGTCAGGAAAAAAGCCTTTGTATTTGCCAGACCTTTGTTTTAAATAAGAGAAATGCTTTTCCACTAGAACAAGATGAAAACTTGAAAGGAAAAGATCACAGGCAAGAAATACTAGCTATTTGGGGAAAGAGACAGATACTGTCTGCTCTTCCCTGACGGGAAACATAACACCAGGATTAGTGTTACTAGGTGTGGTCTCATGGAGTCAGCTGGCTCAGGGTTGGATGGAATCCTGTCTTGGGGGAGCACTCTTCACGTGTTGATCTAGCATGGTGGTTAATCTCTTTTCAGTGGAAGAAAAACTAAAATGGAAAACACGAAACCTTAGCATCCTTCCTGATCAAGCTCGGGGCGTAGGTGATTGGGCTGCATTTTCATTTCCACAGCTGGGCGGGCGCCCGCCTTGTCCTTCCCTGGATGGTGGGGTATGTGGGACTCTTGGACTCTCCTGTTCTTTATTTCAACTCTGACCTAAACCCTTCTCTTTCCTCTCATTTATTCCAAGCCGGTAGCTGCCCCAGGATAGCTCCACAGAGAGAGGCTTGGTTGTGCTATTAGGGTCCTCAGCCTCTTGAGGATGGGGACTGTTTGTTTATAGTAGTGTCCCAGGATTTAGCTTAATACCTGGTATATAGTAGCTGCACAATAAGTACTTGGGAGTTAATAAAGAAATAGTAGAAAAATAGAATGGCCTTTATCAAAGTAATGCCCACATTAGGCACTGGAGCCCCCATTCTAGAGCAATTTAGAACCCCAAGGGCAGTAAGACTGAGTAGTGACTCAGGGGACTTTATTTACTTGCTGAGGGGGTGTGTTGTTGGGTGTAGCTGGGGAGGCACGTATGCCTAACTGCACTTGGGATGACTGATGCTGCTTGCACAGAGCAGGACACTGTCCAAGATCCTTAGGATTTGGAAGACAGGCAGGAATTGGAATGAATTAGTGGATGTCCATCCACAGATCTAGAATGTAAAAGTTCATGATGATGTTCATCATGAAATGGGATTCTATGAATTGAAGAGGACCTTAGAAATAATCTAATTCAACTTCTCTTGCTCCCTATCTTTTCTTCCCGGCTTCCTTTTGCAGAGCCAGAAACTGAAGCCTAGAGAAATTAAGAAACTTGTTCAAACCACACAGTGAGTTGGCAGCACATTCTAGAACATATACGATGTAATGATACAATGTAATTTATTATGTAATTTATTCCCAACTCAAGAGCTCATTCTATGGCTCTTCTATGACCTCACTTCTGGAAAGTGGCTCTTAAATATTTTAGGATCACTCTCTGACAGTCTTATGGAAGCTCTAGATGTGTATCCTAAAATGCATATCTTCTGAATCACACCAAGTTTTACATATGCTGGGAATTCCTTATTACTCTATCATGATATCTCTTCTGGTGCTTCTTTTCACTTCCGTTTATTTTCACCATTGGCATCAGGCAATTGTTGGAAATGCCTCTGGGGTTGAATCAAAACTTAATCCTCACTAAGCACTTTAGGTCTAGCACCCTTGAAGGGTTATAGACCCCAAAGGCAGTTTTTTCATTCCTTGGGGGAATAGTAGGAAAGTTATAACCATGACTTGAGATGAAAAGGCGGGTAGGAAATCTATAAAAGGACGAGTGTGGCTGAATCCCAGGGAGGAATCAATCCTTCTGAGTGGTAGGACTTTCAGAACATAGAGCCGTTGGCGACAGTGGGGGACGCACCGCGTGAAGCACTGCAGACATGCCTGGGTACGGTTGTAGCGCATATACCTTGGGGAACAATGTCTCTCTGGCAGGGGGCAAGTACAGGATGATGTAATACATCTTTTCCATTTCTGATTTTAATGATTCTTTGAAATAAAAACATTAGTCATTTGTAGACCTTCTAAAGAGTGGGGCATTTCAGAACTGGCTTGATCACAAAGATCAGCATTAATGTCCACATCTGGGGTTTTAACTGTCCACAGGGAGGCGGTAGGAAGGGCATTCTGGGATAAACTGACATTCATGCTGTTGCCGTTCAGCACCGGGTACTTCAGGGGGTGTAAGAAAACAACGACAGCAGTTAGATCAAATATGTGCTCTCTCATTGAGTGCTGTCTGACACTCTATCCCCCCACTCAAGGCTGGGACTTTAGTCCAGGAGACTTGGCTGCTGGTCTGTGTCATCCCGTTCTGTCTAACATCACCAGGACTATGGAGAGCTGCCATGAGCACAGGCATGCGCAGGCAGATGTAATAGTGTGGCCTGGGGTCCATGTATTCATTCATTTATAAATTTCAAAATATTCCACCTGACCATGAGTCTTTATTCTCCAGTGCCTATCGTGTCTATCACCTAGAAAGCACCTGAGTATCTGCTCAGTGAAGTCAGGATAAAACGTGAACTCCTGGAGATGGCATCCAAGGCCAGCAGGTGTGATCTGTCCCTGCCTACTCCGGCCCCCTCTTTTTCCTTCACTTCATTTACTGCGTTCCAGCACACTGCCTTTACTTTTACTCACTAACATGCCCAAACTATGCCTGTCTCGGGACATTGGCACTTGTGTGTCCTTCTGTTTGAACCACAGTCTTGGTCTTTTCATAACTTCCTTATCATCACTCAGGTCTCAGATCAAATATCTTCTCTTCACAGAGGCTCCCGGACAATCGAGTGAGCTAGCTGTGTGCCCTGGTCACTCTCTAGGCTTTGCTTTAGGACACGGACCTGTACTAAATAAGCACCATATTTTTTTGTATGTTTATTAGCTGTCTTATTTCACAGAAAATTAGTTCCAGGTCACAAAGGCTGACTTGTTCTCCCCCTTGTATCCTTAGTACCTAGAGCCACGTCTGGTAGATGGTAAGTGCTGAGTAAGTACTTGTGCCCAGTTGGACAAACTTGGACACCTGCTACTTCCATGGTTGTTGTTATTTGATATTTACACTCTTAGGAACTATTGCCAGTTGTCTATAGGTGAGGACATGAATTTAGACAGTAGAGTGACTTGCTCAGGATCACAGAGCAAGTAAGTGCCAGACATGAGACTTAAACCAGGGCTAATAAATGCAGGTTCCAAGTTCTTCCCAGGAGACCTCCTCATGTTTGACAGGTGAGCCTGTGACAGGAAGCCTGGACACTGGATGTTTATAGAGACAGACTCAGAGTTCTCTTCCTGATCTAGCCAGCGAGCTGAGGGCTCTTCCAGCATAACATTTCTAATGAATTTTCATTCCAATATGTGGCCCATAACCTTGGTTGATAACTTACTCCTGGAAAGGCCCAGGGAAGGCTCAACCTATCTCCCCATCCCTGTTCTCCAGCCTTCTCCTTGTAACCTCTGCTTCTGCTCTGAGCCACTTGGGAGTCAGCATCACAAGTGACTGCCCTGACACTTCCCCGATTCCCCCTCACCCTCAGATTATTCTGAGTTTAGAAAGTTCTGCCAAAGGGGTTCAACAGAGAGGACCTATCCTGTGTTTTGGCAATGCCTTATGGTAGAATTCCCTTTTCCTCTCTCTATAGGGCAAGGGCTGGTAATTCAATCCCAGTTACAGATAGCCCAGTCATCGTTGAGGGTTCTCAGGGTCAGGAACCCCTTCGCACATCCAGATCATTCTGAGAAGCCTAGGGTAAAGGGGTAAAGAAAGTATCATAATAGTGTTAAATAAGCATACTTTATTCCCTCCCTTTTCTTCCTTTTCCACTCTTTTTCCTCTCTTTCACCAAATAACATTTACTGGGCACTGTCAACCCTGTGTCAGAATTTTTGCCTTTGCTGGAAGAATGTAAACACATATATGTAATTTTTTATTTTTCCCTATTGAATAATAAGTGGGTGTAAAATTCTAGGGAGATTGTGATTTTTCTGTCAGAAGATAGCACTTCAGTGGTTTTTGGACTTTATTATTGCTGATGAGAATTGTGTCAAAGGCTTGTCATTCTTTGCTGGTAATCTATTACCGTCCTTCTTAATTGTAAAGACTTTAAAAAAGATATTTTTGATATTTTATAGTTTCACTATGATGTATACAGGTATGGATTTATCTTCATTTTTTCAGCTCAGAATTTGAAGCATACCTTAATATACAGGATCTTGTTTTAATTTGAGAAAAATCTAAGTTATTATCTTTGATATATTATGGAACATTTTTTTCTACCATACTTCTTGTATCTATCTGAACTGAGTTTGTGCCAAATTCCCTATCTCTTTTTCCTTTTCCTTTTTTAAAATTAAAATTTTTTTTTACACAATTACTGACTTACAAAAGAATTAGAAATACATCCAAAGTAATTTTTTTTACGGAACTATTTGAAAGTTAATGGGTAACCTGATATCGTATCACCTCCAAATGTATTTTAGTGTGTTTTCCATCAGTGAGGACATTCTCCTACATAACCAAGAGAAAACTGTCAAGATCAGGAAATTAGCATTGTCATGTTGCTACCAGATTTCAAAGCTCACCAGTTATTCAAACTGCATCAAAATTATTCAGGTTGGAATCACATGTTGAGTTAGTTGTCCTGTCTCTTTTCTTTCTTTTAGTCTAGAGAAAATTTTCAATATTTCCATGACCTTCATGATCTTGCGATTTTTAGAAGTTATAGGCCAGTTAGTTGATACGTAGTAGAATGACCACCGGTTTGGATTTATCTAATGTTTCTTCATGACTATGTTTATATGGCGTATCTTTGGCAGGAGTATCATAGAAGTGGTGGGTGTTATTCTCTTTGCATCCTATCAGGTCACATGTGATTTCAAATTGTCTCATTACTGATGAATTTTCTTTGCTAGCTTGACTAGAGCTATCTTTTTCTTCCTGATTAGTGTGTGTTTGGTGGGGAGATACTTTGAAACTATGCAAACTTAGTTTCTTATCAAACTGTCAATTCATTCATTCATTCACTTATATCCATATGACCGGATGGTTTCCTACTTTATTAATGGGCTTTAATCTTGTACTCTTACTTATTTTGATACTGAAATTGTCCTAGATTTGGCCAATGGGATCCCGTCTGAGCTGCTTCTGTGTTCTTTTGACATGCTTCCATCATTTTTGGAATGTTTTCTTGCTTTCAGGCATCATGAAATGTTCTAGTTGCATCTTTCTCTTCTCCAGTTGTAGAATTATTCTAGGAGAATAATTTGGATTACTGTCTTTCAGTGGAAGTAATTAGAATCCCAAATCTGGGCAGAGGGTGTGCTCATCATTCTTGTGGTATCCTTGCCA
Source organism: Galagoides demidoff (assembly GCA_963574575.1). Taxonomy (NCBI): domain Eukaryota; kingdom Metazoa; phylum Chordata; class Mammalia; order Primates; family Galagidae; genus Galagoides; species Galagoides demidoff. The sequence continues at coordinate 23,099 of CAUYQV010151728.1, forward strand.
AGGCCCTCACAGTGGACAGAGCTAGGAAAATATGCAGATGTACTATACATTTGTACATATACACGCAACAAACACGCAGATATTTGTGTGCCTACGAATATATGTATGTACGTACACAGGAGGTTGCCTCATGTGTGAATTTCCTCTTTGCCCAGCTTGATTTCTGACTCCTGAGACCAGGCCACCCTCCTGCATACAAGCTCTTCTCAATCTGCTTGATCTAATTTATTTTTCGCATTACTAAATTATTTCTCTATTTCTAGTGTAGAGTTCATTACATCTTTTGAGTCTTTAAAAAATTTCAATGGCTACATTTTCATTTCCAGGATTTCAAATAAACTTTTAAAATCATGCATACCAGTCCCTTTCATTTTTATGTTTTGTTTTATAAATTTTTGTTCATTTTTAATGGTATCCTTTTTTGTTTATCTTTCCGAGTATCCTAACATGCTTATTATTGTTGTTTTAAAAATTCTACCATACAGGTTCTTTCATCTGGAGTGAATTTACGTTCAAATTTGTTGGCTAACTTTCTTGGTATTAGGTTTCTTGTGATTTAGAATTTTGGTTTACAAGTTTAAGTGGGAGTTTTTTTTCTTCTTTTCCTTAATATCCAGTTCTTTTTGTTGTCGGTGGTGGTGTTGTCATTCTATTTTTGTTTTATCTCTGAGCTGCCAGGTCTTAAACTTGAGATTTGATGGTAAACTTGATTTCTCGTCATGAAGCTTTGTTTCTTTGCTCCCCCCCTCCTTTGGCTCACAACTTCTTAGGAAACTACAGTCCTCTTTATTAGGTCAGTAAACTTTTATTTTTTAGCTCTTTCTGTAATCAAGAAAACCCCAGCTTGTGGCTTCCTACAGGGAACCTGGCTCAATGCCTAGCCACAAACGGGGGACTTTTAGTTCTTATTAGCCTGCCTTCCTGCTGGCAGCTCCTGGCTGCCCCTGCTTCTGATTCCACAGTCCAGCAGACTCAAAGCGTCAACTCTGACTTCAGATTTTTCTAGATATTTTGAGCCCAGGTATGCCTCAGGGCTTCATCTCTCTTTCACCTCTCTGGAAGAGAATTGTTAAAACATTCAGACAAATTAAATTTAGCAGAATTTGAGTGAAGAATGATTCCCAAATTGAGCAGCTCTCAGAACCAGAAGAGACCCTTAGAGAAACTCCATTTTGCCACATGGTCCAGTGGCATTCAAAATGGAAATGAGGTCCAGAAAATGGAAGGGAGAGGCAGTAATAACTCAACTGGTAGAGTTTGTCATTTGCCTTACTCATGGTTTGAATAGTTGGTTGCCTGTGACTGACTAAAACTTGGTTATCTGTTACAGAGATGTACTCCTAAGGTAGGCTTTTAGTTAGTTCTATACTAGGTTATGGTAAATAACATAGTTAGGTTGCAGTTTGTTATGGAAGGACCCCAATGTGAAGGGATTCTCAGACCAAATTTGGTTTGATTTAACAAAGTAGAACCCAAATGCAGCAATTCAGGCACTATCTTGACTGAGAATCTTATTTGTATGACTCTGTGAACCCTGGACCTCATTTAGTGTCATAAGATTTCTCTGTAACTTTCAGCTGTGTGGAAACTCTTAGTCATGCCCTTGATTTCTGGAAGGCAGGACTGTACAGTCCTTTGTAAAAGTCTTACTAGTGGAGGATCAAGTATACTTGGAGTTCAGAAGATGGTAAAAACCCATTCCCTTCCCTTTGAGATTACCCTACCACATCCTGAATGCCCTCAGCTGGGCCTTGGAGGCATTTCTTCTCTGGCTGTCTCCTCCCTTCTCCTCTCCCTCACAACTGCCTCTACATTTCCCAAGGTCCCTCTTTTCCTCCTCCCAGCTTCTGTTTGTCCCTTTCCGTGGATCTTGGGTGAGATGTGCAGGTGGACATGGTGGTGACCTGTGTGCTTCAAGTCCTGCATAGGCATGGGAGGCCATAGTGGCTGTGTCTGAATAGTCTACGGGCAAAACTCTGGCGAGCTGTTTGGTGAAGTGTGTTAGCCTCTTCTTCTGCATTTTGCAGATCCTCTTTTTTTATGCTTTATGGCCAGTTTCCCTGAAAAGAGATGGTTTTGTTCCTAGTCCCAGAAAGGCGGTGGGAAGGGAAAGAAAATCCTATCCTGCCATACTTCCATGAAATTAAGTTTATCCCCTTTAAATGTCACATAATATGTACTTTTGGAAAGCCTTTATTCCTCCTTCTAAGTTCTTAGAGCCCCAAACCAATCTAAGGTGCATGTGGAAACTTCTAAACTATTCTACAAAATAGAATCAAAACAGGCAACTACTTAGACACTTTTGAGGAATCGATTGAGGAAAATAGGTAGAATCCAATTAAAATAATATCTTAAACTTTTAAAAGGATCTTTCACGACAGCAGTAGAATAGCTGGACCATTTCAAGACAGAACACTTGCAGTTATTTGTAAATCAATTTCATTTCTCCAGTCTTTTCAGAGATTAATAATGTGGTAAACACGTGAGTTTATCTTACTTTATCTGATAAACAATTCCACCTCAGTTTCTGAGTTCTCTAAAATCTACTGAGTTCTTTTGTATTTAGGGCACAGTTCAGATTTTCTTTTTCTCAGAAGAGTCAGTTTCCGAAAGCTATAGAGAATCTCTGGAATGAGGCAGTCTTATGTCAGAATCCTCTCCAAATATTGAGATTTTAATCATTTTGGTGCCAATGAAAAAGAGCCTCTTCTTAGACAAGAGGGCAATGTTGGTAGAAGCAAAGGGCTGTCTGTCTGCCTTTATTTCCCAAGCTCCCAAGGAAAGATGGTTTTTGTTAGAGGAATTAGTCTGTTGCTCTAAAGCATTTGAAAGCCTCCACCAGTAAGTTATATCATCAGAGACTAAGTTACGGGGGGCATGCAGCAGATAAATGGCCTTTTTGACCCATGCCACTGATAATTGATCACCTGCTAGAATGAACCATGAAGGGAGGGCACCTTGGAGCAGGAGGGACCTCTCTCTGATCAGGAGTTTGTAAATCCAAAGGCTGCAGTGACCTGCAAGACCCTAAAATATGGTTCCTAAAAATAGAGCCTATTGTAATGACACATGGATGTTTTATAGTCCCATTTATCTAGGTATGACAATATTAATTGAACTGTCAGATTGCTGGGGACTGGTGAAATACTTGGAATTACAGAGAAAGAAATTCCCAAGGGGTCGAGGCAGGTGTACTCAATATGGAATGCAAAATTCACATGGGTAGTGCTGCCGGTCTGCCTTTATCTGGTCGGAGATTTTAGGGAGCTGCTGGGCTCATTCATGCTTAAAGGATTATATTAAGAAGCCTGGATCTTGCAGAGCTGTCTCGGGCAAGCATGTTGTGTGCACAGCTGGTTCTGTTACCTTAAAATACCAGTTAGTTTTGAATTAAGGCTTTGATGAAAGATGTCAGTGTTGATCTTGGGAAACTCTGCACATTAATTCAAGAGTCGTGTTAGCCACAGAGTGTGGGGCACAGGTTTGGAGATGGACTAAGAAGAGAAAGGGAAACTGGGTATCATTTCCATGCTGCACCTACCTGGCTCTGGAGGGGGGACGTGTCCCACCTCGTCATTTTCTGAAATTTGGGGTGGCAATTACAGATTAACATTGATTTAAAGACAGTTAGTTCTTCAACCATGAATCCAGGATTCAGCATTTTCTCCCTGGGCATGTGGCAGTGGCAACTTCGTGAGAAACAAGGGGAGAATTAACTTCTGGTTTTGTAAATAGCAACCCGGAATCCTCACTGCCCAGAATCCTCTGAAGAATGAATTCATTGAGTCAGTCCAGTTTCGGCAACTGTCTTGAAACCACTCAAAAGATTTTATGTTCAAAAGCCTCACCCAAGATTGCTATTTAAAAATGTGCTGTGGCGTGGAATACATGTACCTCAAGGAAACAGGCCTGGAAGCTTGTTGTCCAAGGCAGGTGAGTTCTAGCCACCTCCCAGGTGGTCTCAGAGATGTAGCATTGTAAGGAAATTTTAAGTCATGTCTAGCTGGCAGTTTCCAGCCAGGAGGCTGCTGGAAGAGGGAGTATATCACATCACTTCTCTACCTTCTGTTCATTGCCTTGACCAGGCTACCCTGAAACTGGGAGTTGTCAGTCACCCAGGACTGACTCTGGACCTGCCTCCTGTCCATCATTGTCCCTCTTCTAAATGGGATGAGTTATTCTTTACTGTCCGTCACATCTTTGTTCATTCCGTTCTCTTTAGTTGGATCCCCCTCCACTTCTCAGGGTTCATTCAGAATCTCCCCAGTTTTCTGAGGTTGGCACTCAAGCCCTTGGAGCTGGGTGTTCAGTAAATACCTAAGGCATAAATGACATGAACTGAAGGGCCATCCCCGAAGACCCAGCCTTTCAGGGAACCATCTCCAAAGCCCCCTCCCAGTGATATCCTCCTTAGATGACTTCCTAAGCTGAGTACAGGCACAGTCACCACTGGTGGGGCCACCATTGCCTGAGCACTGATGTCACTCTGCAGACCCCAAGCTGTTCTATGTCTCTGGAGCCCTCCATGTGCCAGGACAGGAGTGGAGAATGTGACCTTGTCCTCTTTTCTGTAACTCTGTGCTTTAGGAATAAAACAGTTCTGCTTTTTCTCTTAATTTATTAATGGGAGTTTGGAGGAAACACGCTATATGTTCAAGGTTAGTATTCCTCAACCTCCTTGTAATTCAGATGAATCCAAGTGGCAGACACAGTGCTCTACCCCATTCATCACTTCTTCATTCCAGAAATCACTCACTGAACCTTCATTGGGTCAGAGACATAGGCTACCAAGACGATAAAGTAGATAGAGTCCTCGTCTTGGGGGATTTAGAGGCATGGTATTGAGCAGACTTTGTGTGTCTGCCTCCTTTGTCTTTAAGTGTTTTCCTTACAAGATTCCTCAGACTCTGAGCAAGTGGATTCTTGGCAGGGCTGCCCTGCTCTTCTGCCAGGCGAGGCCAGGCATGTGTATGGGGCTGGATCCACCTGGAGGTAGCAGTGGGCAGTGCAAAGGGGAAGTGAGTCTGTGTCTTTCACTTTTTCCCTCCAAGATTGGGGCTGGGCTTCCATATAAACACTTGCCTTCTTCAATGCCAGGAGGTTAATTACACTGATGAGCTATTGGATGGGTCTTGTCCACGTGGCACAGTTTTGGAAAGAAAGGGGGCTTGTTGGGCAGTGTGCAGTTGATGGAAGTGCTCACAGGTGGAAACGAGGATAGCTCAGAGGGCCGCTCCATGCACGTGGTGAAGGAGCTCAGGGGAGTGGTGGCTGATGGTCTGCAGGTTGGCACCAGGTCCTGATGAATGACCACAGAAGATGAGCACCCCCCTGAGCACTCTCTCAGGGCCATCCCTAACTCCTTTTAGTGTGGTTCCCCAACGCCCCACCCAGTTCTGGCCTCACAGAGCTCTGTCCAGGCCACACTTCCCCATTTCTAGACTGGAGAGTTCTCTGTTCTCTGTACTATACTCTAGCTCATTGTCTATTTTTTTCTTTTTCTTTTTTTATTAAATGGTAGCTGTATACATTAATGCAAACATGGGGTACAGTGTAGTGTTTTCATATACAATTTGAAATACTTTCATCAAGCTGGTTAACATAGACTTCATGTCATTTGCTTAGTCATTGTGTCAAAACACTTATATTCTAGTTCTAGAAAAGTTCACTTGTACCCTTGTTAGACAGATATATAGGTGATCTTTCCGGTCACCCTCCTACCACCTGGCCGCCCTTTTCCCCTCCCCTTCCCCACTATTTTTTTTCTTTAATAATCCATTAATTTGAGCAGTTTCTCAAAGAGGATACTATTGGCATTGTGATGATTAAATAATCCCCTCTTATTTCCAATTCAGCCCACCTCCACCATCCTTGGGAGGGAAGTACCTCCTCTCACTCAGGTCACAGTTAGAGGGTCATGGGCATTAACGCTGAGGCTTGCTTCCTTTGGAGTTTAGCTGTTGATCCTCAAAAACCTTTTTTTCCTTCTTCTCAAAAAGGCTGGTTTTCTACTGTACAAACATTATTGACTTTCTACAACTCTCTTGTTTCTGTTATGAATTTTTAACATGTAGAAGGTTAGTAACTGAGCTTTAAAAAGGTCTTCTCTTTGCATGCTGCTGTAATTCTACCTGGGGCAATGAATGGTGAGGGTGGGTTAGGGTCTGGCTGCTCCAAGGAAAATCTGTGTTCAACATTTCCAAATTTCAGCCCAGTGCCCATGGCTGAGTCTCTCAGGAAAATATAACTTAGGCTCCAGCTGGGCCCCTGACTACATCATTTAGAACTTTCTATACCATCCCCTCTGACATTGACTACCCCCTTTCCCCCTTTAATTAGGGTAGAGAGAAATATAGCATGGCTCCTTAGGATGTCCAAAGCTAAAGTAGAAAAGCCATTTGCCAGGAGGAAGGGACACTAATATAGGAGAGAGATGACCTCACACATCTCTAGTTTGAGGCTAACAGATCTGTAGCAAGTATAAAGTTTGGAGAAATTACAGAGTGGTTGAGGGTTCCAGGCCCTCAGGCCAAGAAGATGATTCAGGGGGAAAAAAAAGGAACCATTATTTTTAGAGGGAATGTGTGAGGTAGATAGGTGAATCATGAAGGAAGAAATGTCAATGACCTGAATGCTTGTCTTGCCTCACTAAAATCTGAACAGCAGTAAGAATGGCGATGTATACAAGTTTGTTAATACTGAGAGGCCCAGGAGTGCGGTGGGAAGTGGGCATTTGTTTACTTTGCCATTGGGATGGTAAATTTAGATATCCAGAACATTCTGGAGTGTAGTATAACAATAAATATTGAAATCTCCAGAAACATATTTTCTTTGATGAAGCAATTTCACTCTTATATACACAAGACTGTTTTTCACAGCATCATTTATAATGGAGAAAAATTGGAAAATATTTACATGCAAATCAGCTGAGGATTGGTTAAATTTATGGGGTGGTTATTCACCATGCTAATGTTAATCTTTATTTATTGATCAGAATAGATAGCCAACATATTTTTTTTTGTTTAAAATTTTTTTTTGGCATAATAAATGTACATAATTAATGTATACCATTTGATGAGTTTAGAGATAAGAAAGCCCTAGGAAACCATCACCACAATTTATACCATAAATGTGTCTATCCATCACCTCCAAAAGTTTCCTCCCACCTTTTTATTATTATTATTGTTATTTTTGCGATAAAAGCATTTAATGTAAGCTCTACTTCAGTGGTTCTCAACCCACAGGAACTGTATTAAAGGGTCGTAGCATTAGGAAGGTTGAGAACCACAGCTCTACTTTCTTAGCATATTTTGAATTATACAATACAGAATTGTTATTTACAGCAATTATGCTATAAAATAGCTCTCTAGGGCTTATTTATTTTGTAAGACAGAAATTTTGTACCCTGTGACTAATACCTTCCCCTGTTTCCTCCTCCACCATATGGTTTTTCTTTTTCTTCTTTTTTGGCTACTTCCAAAAGTTTTATTTAAATTATCTAATATTATGGGCATTAATTCACTCATCACCCAAACCATAAAAAAGAGGTTATAACAGAAGAATCATGTTACTGACTGAATATTATTTTTTAAATGGGGGAAAATATAAGATTATAAAGCAACATGGATAAAGTCATACCATTTTGGTAAATATTTCAAATTACTTATGAATATCTATGTCTAGAAAAAGTTTAAGAGGATAAATACTACCAAAATGCTAGCGTGAGGCTACAAGATTTTAGGTGATTTTTATTCTTTTCCTTGTATTAAGATTGCATTTTCTGAATGCTCCATAAAGAGAATGATCAGAATAAAAGAAGGCATCTCTCTTTAGGAATCCAGTTTAGGTTATTTGTTATGGTTTCTGGGAGAGATGGGACACAGAAACAAATGAAGGTCCTGGGTCAGCTTCAGAGCCTAAGAAGATGATAGCTTTTTTCTGGGATAAAGAAAAAAGATTCAATTAACAGAAAAATGGAGTTCAGATTTCTGTTAACTTCTCTCTGCCTTTTGTATAGACCTGTTATAAGAAGAAGGTATTTATCATACAATATGGGTGTTTTATTTTCCTTAGGAGAGAACAATGTATTTTGACGTCCTCCCAGAGCTCTTTGTAGGGCTATTTGTGCTTTTTATCTTTCCAAGAGCATCAAAATGCAGCTGACCCCACAAGACTGCCTTATGCCCATTATCTCAGAGGAGGACCAACAAGGCTGGAAGGGGGCAGGCACCTAGGGAAAAATAGAGACCAAGCCCCAGAAGGGTTCATCTAGTGTGACTGAGAAGTCTAGTTTGGTATCATTTAGTGCTCCAAGTATTTTTCTTTAAAGTTCAGATTAATGTGAGGGTACAAACAACTAGGTTACAATGTTTGCATTTGTCAGGTACAGTCCCTCTTGTAATTGTGTCCCTCACCCAAGAGGGGTGTCTTATACCCTTACGTTGTGCACATGAAGTGGGAGCACACCAATCCCCCTTTCTTCTCCTCTTCCCCTTTCTCTTTCCCCCTCCCCTAACTTGAACAGAATTGAGTTTTTCTCTTATGTGGGCATGTATTAGATCCTCTACTGGCTTCATATTAGTGTTGAGTACATTGGATACTTGCTTTTCCATTCTTGTGATACTTTACTAAGAAGAATGTGTTTTGACTCCATCCAGGTTAATGCAAAAGATGTAAAGTCTCCATCTTTTTTATGGCAGAATAGTATTCCATGGTATATATATAACACAGTTTGTTAATCCATTCCTGTGTTGGGCATTTAAGTTGTTTCCACATCTTGGTGATTATAAATTGAGCTGTGATAAACAATCTACTGCAAATGTCCTTATGATAAAATGATTTTTTTCTTTTGGGTAGATGCCTAGTAATGGGATTGCAGGCTCAAAGGAAAAGATCTAATTTGAGATCTTTGAGGAGTCTCCATACTTCCTTCAAAGAGGTTTTATTAGTTTGCAGTCCCACCAACAGTGTAAGGTGTTCCCCTGTCTCCATGTCCACACCAGCATCTGCAGCTTTGGAACTTAGTGATGTGGGCTATTCTTACTGATGTTAGGTGATATCTCAGAGTGGTTTTGAGTTTCATTACTCTGATGATTAGGGCCAATGAACATTTTTTCATATGTTTCTTAGCCATTTGTCTGCCTTTCTCAGAGTATTTTGTTTTTTAAACAACAGAAATAAACATAGCAAGCCTGGCTGCCCTTGGGTCCACGGTCCACGGTCAGGCTTGAGCTTGCCCCTCTCTCCTCTGCATCTGCAGTGGAGTCAGACCTCAGGGGCCCAGGACGGGCACCTAGTAGGGGTTGTAGGAGGCTGTCAGAGTCACTGTAAGTCTCAAATTTGAACTCCATCCTAAAGACTGGTATTTTATTTTTTAGTTTTTAAACCACTTTATTGAGGTATGATAGACATGTAAAATGCTATGCTTATTTAATATATACAACTTGATGAGTTTGGGGGTAAGTATACACCTGGGAGACCATCGCCATCATCAAGGCCATAAATGTATCCATCACCTTCCAAAGTTTTCTCCCAACCCTTTCATTATTATTGTCATTGTCTATTTATGTATTTTGGTGCTGACAGCAATTAACATAAGGTTTATTATCTTAGCAGAGTTTAAATATACAATATTGTTAGCTATGGGGACTGTACGATTTGGTAGATCTCCAGAACTTAGTTATTCTGTGCATTTGAGGCTTTGTGCTCTCTGACTGTCACCTTCCCAAGTCCCTTAGGCCCCCAGCCCCTGGCAACCACCATTCTATTGTCTGATACAGCTTTTTTGGAAAGAAGTATGGAAAATTCTTGGGCGACGCCTGTGCTCATTGGGTAGGGCACCAGCCCCATATACTGAAGGTGGTGGGTTCTAACCTGACCCTGGTCAGCTAAAACAGCAGTGGCAACTGCAACAAAAAATAGCTGGGCATTGTGGCAGGTGCCTATAGTCCTAGCTACTCAGAAGGCTGAGGCAAGAGAATCGCTTAAGCCCAAGAGTTGGAGGTTGCTGTGAGTTGTGATGCCAGAGTTGGGTGACAGAGTGAGATTCTGTCTCAAAAGAAAAAAAAAAAGACATATGGAGAATTCTCAAGGAATTAAAAAGTTGACCTACTGTTTGATCCTGCAATAGATATCTACCCAAATGAACAAAAATAATTTTACAATATTTACACCAGAGTGTTTATTGTGGCCCAGTTCATAATAGCCAAGATGTGGAGGCAACCTAAATGCCCATCAACCCAAGAATAGACAAACAAATTGTGGTATATTTATACCATGGAGTACTATGCAGTCATAAAAAAGATGGAGACTTTTTTTTTTTTTTTTTTTTTTTTACATCTTTTATGTTTACCTGGATGGAGCTGGATGATATTCTTCTTAGTAATGTATCTCAAGAATGGGGAAAAATGTATCCAATGCAGGGCAGCACCTGTAGCTCAAAGGAGTAGGATGCCAGCCCCATATGCCGGAGGTGGCAGGTTCAAATCCAGCCCCAGCCAAAAACTGCAAAAAAAAAAAAAGTATCCAATGGACTCAATACTATTATGAAACCAATATATATATACTTACACATTCATACAAATGATAAAACACAAATATAGTCCAGAAAGAAAGAGGGGAGAAGAGGAAAATGGGAGGTGAGTGGGGAGGGCAAGTGGAGGGTGGGTATTTGGTGGGATCTCACCTACTGTGTACAATGCAAGGATATATTTCAAAACAACCACAAAAAATAAGTGAGGTGATGGTTATGTTAATTAGTTTGATTTAGGCATTCCATTCCAGTTATGATTTAATAAAAATTAAGTTAAGAAAAGAGTATATGCTTCTGTTTCAGATTCCACAAATAAATGAGAGCATAGTGTTGTCTTTTTTTTTTTTTGAGACAGACTCTTGCTCTGTTGCCTAGATTAGAGTACACTGGCATCATCATAGCTCACTGCAACCTCAAACTCCTGGGCTCAAGTGATCCTCCTGCCTCAGCCTTTCAAGTAGCTAGGATTATAGGCATGTGCCATCATGCCCGGCTAATTTTTTCCTTTTTTTTGCAGAGACAGTGTCTTGTTCTTGCCCAGGTTGGTCTTGAACTCCTGGTCTCAAGCGGTCCTCTCTTGGCTTCTCAAAATGCTGAGATTACAGGCACGTGGCACTGTGCCTAGCCTCTCTTTTACAGAGACTGGCGTTTAATAATTTTTATGCCAGGAAGAAACAAAAAAATTGCATTGCATGTGTCCTTTATTGCATAAGTGTGCCAATTGTTTTTGTGAATGTATCTCTGAATAATACAAGAAAATGTTTTATTGGCCTTCATCAGTAAGCAGTTAAACATTTCCCCTGAAATTGCATTTAAGTGTTTAAATTTATTTCCCAAGCCTTTGTGAATACCAAAGGGTAAACCCGATCTCAGCTCACAATTAGTGATTTTATATACACAATTCTTTTTTTGATTGTTAAAACATATATGTATAACGGTTTCTGAGCTCTGCAGCCCAATTCTCCCCTCCACCCCTTGACCCTGCCAACCCTTATTTCACTCTAGTTTTGTGCAATGACCTTTGACCTGCCACTCTTTTTGTCTGATCAGGCCCTCATATGTGTGACTGAAATATCATGAATTCCAGAAGAGTAGCATCCAAATTTGTGAGCTTATTCTATATGCTTATTAATTCCACTACCCCACACAGGTGGAAATGTGGTTTTAAGAGAGGCTGAACACTGTGATTTTTCCCCATGTATTTCAAGGATGGAAAAAACATGTGCTAAAAAACTCTGAGCTGACCGACTGTAAAAACTCATAGCTCAATAGCTCTTAAATTTTTATAATGGCCTGCTTACCTTTGGTGGTCTCGTTACTGGGCTTCAGTCATTGTACTTGGGGATTCTGTCCAGCGGCGGGAGCATGAGGTAACATTGCTTTAAGATTTCTTAAATGAGTTAATACCTGGGAGGTGCCTTGGCCCTTTTTCACTCATTAAATAGCATTTCTTTGTCTCTTAGCTTATATTAAATACATTTAAGGGAATAAAAAAATGTACTGAAGTTAGATTGTAAACTGCATCTAGTAAATGTCAAATCCTGCATCCAAGCTTATGGTAGGAGGCTAGGTGGCGGTGTAAGAAATGTTCCTGAAAAAACACCAGCTACCGCAGATGGGAACCGAGATTATACGTGGAAAATAAAGTGGAAAAACCAGGTCAGCATGAGGACAACTAGGAGGCCACAATGGCTTTAAAAAAACATAAGTAATTGAAGCAGAGTGTGTTTTAAATTAATTAATGAAAGTTCAATTAGAAGTCCCAACTGTTGATTTAGTTAAAGAAAAGCCTTTTCTTGGTAGATTCATGTTTGAGGATATTGATTCTGGGGCTAGTCCTGAGTAGCTCTGTAATATTGGATGAGTTGTTCACGTGTGTTAGCCCTGGTTTCCTCATCTTGTAAATGGGAAAGGCAATAGGATATCTGTTTTATAACATTGTTTTGTGGACTAAATGAAATATTCTGAACATTTAAATATCATGGTGCCTGGACTCAATAAATGCTGTTAATTTTTGAGTGCTTCCCTTCTACAGATGGTGTTTTTTATGCTCTAGATGTGAAGAATATGATTTCATGTGAAATATCTCACTTGATTATTCCCACCATCTTTTGAGATAGACAGGACAGATGTTACCACCCTGCATTAGGGTGGAGTAGGCTGCAGTAACAAGTAGGCTCCTGAAACTTCAGTTGATGTTGATTTCTTGCTCATATATCAATCCAAGGAAGATATTTTGGGTGAGAAGACGTCTTTGTTTCACAGAATAGTTTTGGAATATATCCTGGCTTTGTCGTCTTTGGTATACAGATACCCAGGTCTCCATCATTATCCACATGCAGCTGGTGGGAAGAGAGGAAAGTGGCCTGACAAATTCTTGGCCGGAAAAATGACACATATCACTTCTGCTCATATTCTGTTGGCTAGGATGACAGTTCCATGGCCGTGTCTAATGCAAGGGACACACAGATAGACTCTATCTGTGTGTCCCCCAAGAAGATGAAACAGATTTGTGATGAACAGCTAGTGGTCTCTGTCACATGCACATTTAGCAGGATAAGGCTGAGTTCCTAGGGAGCAAAAGGGGTTTGCCCATCATAGTATGGATACTTGTAGGCATCATCCAACATGTTGGGATACAATGTGAATCCCAGCTAGAATTAGTTGGGGGCAGTGAAGAGGACGCAGAGGGAGAAAAGTAGTTGAGAGCCAGCCTGACATCTGGCTCAGGGGCGCTCTGTCAAGCCTCTTCCCTGGGGATTCTCCAGCACCTTTTTTCAGTGCCCAGTGCCACTTGTTTGCTTGTCTTGCTGTTTCTCTTTCCCATTTTAGCTGCCTGGTGGGCTGCTTGTCCTGGGCAAGGGAATTTCCAATCTCCACTGAGATAAAACAATAGCACCTCCCCAGCTGCTATTGTTGCAGGCATCCTGGCTGCAGACTCAAGGAGAAAACCTTGAATCAATTTGTCTCATGGAGGCTGAGGGGTTGGCTGGCTGCCCTTCACAACTTGTTAAAATGAACACTTGGACTTGGGGCGGGGGCGATGAAGCCAAATCTGTGGGGTGATTCTCACCCTAGGATTCTCTCTGCTGATTTTTTTTCGTGCTGAGATGTCAATGTCACTGTTTTGGGGGAAGGGGGGAGGTCTGAGACGTCCATCTTTTCTTTCCCATCTAAAGTGCTTTTAAAAAGAAGCACTTCAGACTTGCTGGGATCTCACCTAGATACTTTTTTCTCCCATCCAGACTCAAATACTCTCCCAAAGTTTCCCTTTGGGACAGGAGTTTCCAAAGCCCATGCTCCTCCCTTTCTGTGAGGGGTGATTAGTACCCAGGTCACACACACTCAGACCCTCTGTGGAAGGGGCTCCCTCTCCACCCTGGACCATGGCCGATTGGACCAGCCAACAAGTGGTGTTTTACTCGACATGAAAGCTGGTTGAAGTTAAGCAGGAGACATGTTTTTGTTTCTTTAATAAATAAAAGTAAGGACCCTGTACATGAATAAAAGTAAAAGTCACTCCCCTGAGGTTTTTAGGCTTCCAAAAATAGTCCCAAGCTTAGCCAAGGCCAATGCAGCCAGAATTTCCATGGAAAGCTTCGCTGGTAAGGAAGAGGCAGAGCCAGGGGATGTACAAACAGGCCGCCCTGCGCTCTCCCCCCACCCCTTCCTGTCTCAGTCACTGGGAAGTTAGAAAACAGGTTTCTGAAATCGGGTTTACTTTCTGGTTCGAGATAAAGTCAATGGTGGCAGCAGCAATGTGTATTTATCATAGAATCCAATTTGGGGGCCGGGGAAGTTGATGGGGAGGTAGGTTACAGTGGGGGATGGGAGGAAATTTGCCTCTGTCAGCGGTGAGGACACATTGCTTTAAAAAAAAAAATACAGGGAAAGCAAATTACATTAAGTAGGCAGATGTTTTCAAAAAGTCTGTTTTCAAGTAGCTTTTTCTTCCTTTGAATAGTTGCTTCTTCCTGGCAAAGGTGGGCCAGTTAATAGCAAGTAACTGTCTTCTTGCATTTTCTGCTGGTGGCCCCCACCCTCAGGGTTTGCCTCCCAGCTTTCAGGCCGCTCACCTTGCTCACCTGTAGCCAAGCCCAACTTGTTTCTCCTTGTGCAGAACTGTGTGAAGTATTAGCTTCTGTCTCTCCAGCAGACTTTATTGAAGTTGAGGGTTTCAGGGAAACCATTAGGAAGGTGAGGGAAGAAAGAGAAACCTGGCAGCCAGGGTGGGCTGCACCGTCCTGCCCTAGGCTGCACCTGAGGAGTTGCCTTGGCTCCAAGGAACAAAACGAAACGTTTCAGGAAAGCAGATTCTAAAAATAATTCCTTTTTGTTGGGTAAGGAAGGAGAATGGCAGTGATAGTTTTAGCTATTAAGCATGTAGCTCTGCTTGGGAAAGAGTGCATAGGAGCTTTACACACAGATTTCTTGCAGATGAATCTGTTCTCTTCACTACATCAAGGTGACTTTCAAAACGAACTCAGGAGGCAAAATCAGAAAATCCTCCAAGGGGTACCTCCAGGGGAACGAAAGAAACAAATATTCTTTTGCGCCATCTTAAGAAGTAACTTGATTTTTCTCATATGCCCTAATTTGGGGGTGGGGGGAGTGTGTGTGTGTTCAGAATTTGGAGAAGTTTTAGTTACATGTATTACCTGTCAGAAACTTGCCAAATGCTTCTCATTTTGAAGGAAAGAGTAAACCAGAATGGATGATTATGCATTTTATTTTAATCTGTATTTTTTACCTATGGGCCAAATAATCCTTGCAGCAGAGACTTTTGGGAACAAGTCCTTCAAAAGTCATTTTTCTGCCTGTGTTTTGGGGGCAGGGTGTGCACAGTCAGGAGGGGCTGGGGATGGGTGCTCACCCTTTGCCCACAATAGCTGAATAACTGAGTCAGGGTCTTCATGTAGAGATGCTTGTTCAAAGGGGCTGAAGTTGGAGGCCAAGTCTTTCCTTAGAACCTCAATGGCTCTCCCCGGTGAGGTGACCAAGAATTTTATACAATAAGAGACAAAGGCATGTCCTCTTACTCCCCTGATTACATTGGAGAAATGTAGAAAACTCTTTAGCTATGAAAAATAATATGAGATATATTTTTATTCCAGAGTCTTCAAATAAGTAGTTTAAAGAGGAGTTTCTGGTCACCTAAAATTTTCAAATAAAACTATAATCATAATAACTCAAAATCTTTTTTTTTTTTGTAGTTGAGAAAGGATTCCTACATTGCAAAGGCAAATTTCTCTTGGGTCAGAGTGTGTGTTTACCACTGGCATGCCAGGATTCTGTGAAAATGTCCATTTCTCATGCCTCTAGTCTTGGTCACCTTTTGGTTCAGTTTTGGCTACATACACACTTAAAAGGGTGATACCCAATCCTTTAGATATTTGGTTTGTTAGAAGAGTATAGCACCGCTAAAAATTGTCATAGTCTCATTACGATGAATTCAAGAAATCAAGTCTGTTCATGAGTTCGTGTCCATGTAATGGGAAAACATCTGGGTGAATAGTTAAAAAAATCAGTTTATAAAGGACATTGTGTTTTACAGGACACCAAATCTTCAAATGTTGGTACACCCTGACAGTGTACCTATTGTATATAGCAATGCTATAAAAATAACACCCACTTTCCTGCTTTCAGCCATAGGAACACAAATTTCAGCAAACAAGCCCACCTTTCCCTTATGCTGGGCTTTCACAGCCCTGCAGACTTGAATGTTAACCCTCCTGGTCTTCATTTTTCACATTGGAAGTGGTTCACCTGTTTTGACCTGTCCCATAGGGATATTCCTTTCCCGTCCCAGTGAGTGTCCATTGTCTTTTTGCCTAAATATTTCTCTGGGCTATTGTCACCTCTTTCGCTGCCCTAGGTCTGCCTTTGTCACCTTCCACTGGACCCTGTCCTACCTAATAGCCTCTCTTGTTGTCTCTTCTTAGTGACCACTTTACCTTGGCCCTTTCCCCTGGAGTTAGAGCAACCAAACTAAAATATGAATGTGGCCAGTGCCACTTCTGTGCTTAATACTTCAGTGTATTCAACCCCTTTAGAATGTGTTCCAAATTTTGTGGCCCAGTGCACCAGGCGCTCTGTGACATGACCTCTAATCTGTCTCCCTGGCCTTCCATCCTTGTCATCTCATTCTTCATGCTCTCTTAATATTGAGCTACATGGGGTGCCCCTGCGTACATCCACGTCACCAAACTGTTGCTTACCTCACCTGTGAGGTTCTGGTCATGTTATCCATTTATCAGCTACATGTTTTGGTTACAAGCAAATGAAGCCAATCCCAGTTAACTTAGGCTGGAAAGGAATTTATTTAAAGGACATTGGGCAGCTTACAGAATTGCCATAAAGGCTGAAGGACTGGGTCAGAGGCTGCCCAGTTGAAACAGGAGCTCAAATCACTCTTTGGAACATATCCATTGATGTTTCAGTGCTGTAGCTGCTGGTATTGTAGCCTGCACTGCCCACACCCTGCCTCTGGGTGCTAGGGCTGCCCCTGGCTGCTTTGGCACCAGAGTCTTTGGACACTAGACCTTGGTATGGCTTCTTACAGTGCGAGGAATGAGTTTTTGTAGTCTGTGTTTCTTTGTGTTATTAGGTCTTGATTTGATGTTTTTGGCATGTATATCTATCTGATTGTCTGAGCCTAAGTCTTAATGCCTATTCCCTAAATGCACAGGAAGGAAGAAAGATAGTATCAGAGATGTTCGCCTTCTGTGGTGGGAATCCTATGAAGCTTCAAAAGGAGGGGAATTCCCCAAATAAAGGAAAAACGTTCAGGTGCTGAATAGCCCACAGAGTGCTAACTGTCTACTATAATTCCTTACCCTTTGTGACAATTCTATGACTTGCCCAATGTCCTTTCATTGCTTACTGGGAGTACTTTGTCCCATCTTTGTTCACCTTGTTCATCGGTTCTCAACCTGTGGGTCATGACCAGTGAAAAAACATCCTGCATATCAGATATTTACATTTAATTAACTATAGCAAAATTACAGTTATCAAGTAGCAATAAAAATAATTTTATGGTTGGGGGTCACCACAATATGAGAAACTGTATTAAAGGGTCATGGCATTAGGAAGGTTGAGAACCACTGACCTAGTTAATCTTGCTTCTGTCCTAATATAGTGCATTTGTTTTTGCCTCAGTGAAGTCTTCTTGCACCACAAACTGACTTACTTTTAATTCTTTTGGTGTATTTGTGGCTTATCACTTGAGACATTATATTGTGTTCCTGTTTAGGTATGAGTGTCTACCTCTCATTTGTAAACGTCCCACAGGTAAGCACCTTTGTACTCCCAGTGCTTGGCTTATAGCATATATCCAATGAATTCATTCATTCATTTACTCAGTATTTGTTGAGCTGAATGGAACTGAAGTGCTGACGATTATACAGATGACCAGTAGCAGAGGTGGAATAAAGCCCAGGTCTCTTGACTTTAATGTTTTGAAAATGACAGTAATGGTGACATCCCTTCTTTCCTCTCTTTTCCCCTAAATTTTATTTCCCTCCATGGTTGACTCTCTGCCGTTCATCGTCATTCCCCCAACCATTGCCATGGCAAATAGTTAAAGGGCCTGGAGCTGTTGATTTGTGAACTGTGGTCCTGCCAGGCCAAAGGGAAGTGTGAAGACCCTGGATGTGGAGTAGGCAAATGCAGAGAAATTTTGGGAAAATACATGCCACTATAATTTGGCCTTGAGTAATTATGCCAGGAATCAAATTAGGTTTTCTTGGAGAAGAAGTTCTAACAGATCAGTGCTTCGGCCTGTGAGCTCTGTCACCAGGAAGTGTGTCCCTTTTTTAAGAGGAACATAAACACGGCTCAAGTTGGTCATATAGCAGTTTGAGTAGATGGATTTATACTTCAGCAGACACTTGGTCCCTGGGTAGAAATGTGGGCCAAGAGCCAGGAGACCCTGGTTCAATTTCCAGTTAAGTCATCTTTGTTTATTTCTCACAAAATACATATTTAAAAAAAATTTGAAATTAAAATGTCATGCTTAAAACACTCTATAGTAAACAGAGGCCTTAAAAGAAGAGCTGTTGCCAGCATCACTTTTTGTTAAAGCTGTATCCAATTTAAAGTTTATTTTATACCCGGGATACAGAATGGTGTGCAGAGTGCTACAGAAGTCACTGCACATCTGGGCAGGACTGATCAGATGTTTTGGCAGGTCTTCTCTCTGGACAGGACACCCACAGGCTTGGGGAATGGCTTTGGGTGTTGATGGACACATGTGGACAGGCACACAGGGCATTAGAAACA
This sequence comes from Galagoides demidoff, assembly GCA_963574575.1. Lineage (NCBI taxonomy): Eukaryota > Metazoa > Chordata > Mammalia > Primates > Galagidae > Galagoides > Galagoides demidoff. Next base: position 41,910 of record CAUYQV010151728.1, read on the forward strand.
AAGTACAGGCGTTTACACCTCGCCCCTTTCTGCTGCAATCAGCAAGTCTATAGTTTTACCTTTCAGCTGTTTCTTGGAGCTCTCCTTTCTCTCCACCTCCTCCCCATCCTGGTCTCCATGGCCTTCACCTTCTGATTGGTCTCTCTGTGTCCACTAGTGCCTTTCTAGAGACTATTGCACTCCCACCCCCACCCATCTGCTTCAAATCCATCAATGGCACTGCTCTGAGGATAAGGGTGAAAATCCCTACTGTGGCCCATGTGCTTCTGATGTGGCTGCGGCTCCAGCCTGGTCTGCTCTCTGTAGCGCAGTCAGGCAGGCCTGTCAGTCAGTCACAGGTCCTTCCTGACCAAGGACATCCTGGAGCTGTTTCCTCAGCTTAGGAAGTTCTCCGTTTCTCCATGCTCTTCACCTGCCTTTCTGCCTCCCTTTCCAATCTCAGTTCAGAGATCATTTCCTTAGAAAACCATTCCAACCTCCCCTCCCCCCAAGGAGTCCCCTGTTTTATATGGTCATAATACTGTAAAAGCATTCTTTTCCTTTTTAGCATTTATTATCATGTGAACTGACACTTTGGTTTCGGTGATTCTTTGAAGAATCTTGTTGTCTCCATTAACAATGATGGCAACATGTCTTGAGGGCTTTTTAAATTGTGTCAGTGTATTAACATATTTAGTCTTCACAAAAACCAAGGGAGCATTTCCTGTGACTACCGTCCCTGAGGGCCAAGCTTGCTCACCACCATATAGCCAGCAAACTCAGAGCTGGGAGTTGAGGAAGGCGGGCTGACCCCAGGGCGCACACATTTAATCCTGCTGTATTACCTTCCCACTAGATGGATGTTTCTCAATCTGTTTCTTGATTTTTCCATCAACCCCCCAGGGCCAAAGAATCTTTTTTAAAGATATATTTTACTAATCTTTTCCCTATGAAATTTTACTACCGTTGATACACCATTGTGAATGGGCAGAATAACGCTCTCCTTGATATCTATGTCTTAAACTCTGGAACCTGTGAATATGTTATGTGCCTAACATACATGTTATAGCACACGGCAAGGGGGGGAGGAAGGCTGCAGATGACATTCAGGTGGCTCATCAGGTGCTCTTGAGATAGGAAGATTAATCTAGATTACCTGGGTGGACCCAATGTGATCACAATGTCCTTTAAAGTGGAAAGGCAGGGCAGAGAGTCAGTGTCTGAGAGCTGCAGGGTGAGAAGGACTTCACCATCTACTGCTGGCTTTGAAGATGAAGGAAGGTACCATAAGCCAAGGAATGTGGGTAACCTCTGGAAGGTGGGAGAGGCAAGGAAACAGATGCTTCCCTAGGGACAGAAGGAACCCAGCCCTCCCAACACCTTGATGTCAGTCCAGTGACACTCATTTCAGATATCTGACTCCTATAATTGTAAGGTACATTTGTATTATTTGTATTATTTTGTATACATTTGTATCATTTCAAGTCATGAATTTTGTTGTAACTTGTTACAATAGCTAGTAATAGGCAACTAATACAACTCTGTCTGTCTGTGTGGGTGTATGTGCATGTGTATAAGTATATGTATACGTATCAGTGTTTTAAATATTGTTGGACCCAAAACGGGGTCCAGCCATGATAGCCGCCCCCAAGGAACAGTCACCAGACTCGGGTCGGTGCAAAAGCAAGAGGTGAGTTTATTGCTGACGCGTCAGGGTCCCTCAGCCGCTCAGGAAGAAGGACCTGGAACAGCTGTTACAGGCTTCTTTTAAAGCTGAAAACCGCAAACAGATGGGTGTGGGGGTCAGTGATTGTTTGAACCAGGGAGATTCTGATCAGGGGAAGGGCAGGGGGTAGGTCACTGGTTTGTTTAAGTGACGGAAATTCCGAGCGTTCCGAGCAGGGAGTGGGTCGTGCAAGGGGTCTGGAAATTCCGAGCAGGGAGTGAGCAGGGTCAGGGGATGAGTTTTAGCC
>CAUYQV010151729.1:0-10123 GCA_963574575.1 Galagoides demidoff
AAGAATGGAACTTCTTTTTTTTATTTGAGACAGAGCCTCAAGCTATCCCCCTGGGTAGAGTGCTGTGGCATCACAGCTCACAGCAACCTCCAACTCCTGGGCTTAAGTGAGTCTCCTGCCTCAGCCTCCCAAGTAGCTGGGGCCACAGGCACCCGCCACAATGCCTGGCTATTTTTTTTGGTTGCAGCTGTCATTGTTGTTTGGCAGGCCCAGGCTGGCTTTGAACCCACCCCACCACCTTAGGTGTATGTGGCTGGTGCCTTAGCCATTTGAGCTCCAGGTGCCGAGCCTATAGGTGGAATTTTCAGCAGTAGCTACCTCATGGTCCCTTGGGGAGGTTGCTCTGGACTGGTTTTTCATGTTGCCAGGATTTTTCTGCTGGTTCTTCCTTATGAGTGATTTATCTGCTTCCTTGCCTTAATTTTCATTTAACTTCCTCTTGCTCTTTAAGTTTCTGTGCCTCTGGACTAGGCTTTTGATGAGTCCTTTTGGTACAGGACCAGAAGGATAAGAAGATTGAGGATCAGGAAGAGAAATAAGAGGAAAAAAAAGGTGGAGGGGAAGAAAAAAGATAAAGGAGAGGGCCATGAGTAAGAGGGAATATTACCAAAGAGATGAGAGGCACAGAAAGAGGGAGACAGTAGCAATATAGTTGTACAGTAGGATACTTTGACCCAACCTTAGAGACTCCCAACTTCTGGGGATGCCAGATTGGGCTGTTCCCTTGAGGTCAGCAGCTCTTTGCTAGCCTGTTCAGACACAGTACCCCACCTCCACCAAGTAGAGAGGAAAGACAAAAATGCTGTAAATCAAACCAAAACAAGCAAACAAAAAACTTTATGGGATTAAAAATGGGCAAAAGGTCAAATAATGTGGTAGAAACACTAGCAGAAATGAAGTTCTAATTGTTAAAAAGGGCAACAATGGAAAATTATATTAAAACTAGAAAAATGAAGAAAGAAAAGAAAAAATTATATGGAAAATGTTGAAATTAAAAAAGAAGAAGAAAAACAAACAGAAACCAAAGCAGTATATATATTTTGCTGAATATTGTCTGGGCAATAGGTGATCTTCTGGGGTATGATATGCTAATCACATTGCTGATATGGCTGTACAAGAGATGGACACTGGATACGTCTGCTGATTTCTCAAACCACGTAGAGTGGAGAGCCTAAATCTCACCTCAGCCTGCTTAAAAGGCACTTTAAACTGCCAACCTGGGCTAAGCAGAAGCTTTCCTGGGAAAGTACTTGTGGCTGGGATCACTCCTGAAGTGGCTATCCACTTACCTAGTGTGCCTAAATCAATCTCACACTATCCCCCTGAGGGCCAAGGGTGCAAGTTGTCTCAGTCACTAGATTACTTGTTCCCACCCAATCCTTGCTCTGCAACCCTGAGGGCTGAGCTTGCCGGTGCAGTTCTCCCACAATGGCTCTGCCCGGCCCACAACTAAGCACTATTAGCTTTGTCAGACTCAGCAGCTCAGTCTGGGACCCTAGACGATGCTTAAATTCCTCCGCTCTCTTGCCCAAGTTCTCCCAAGGTAGTTCAACTGAGTGCCAAGTCCAAAAAAAAATACCCAAGCTCACAGGCAAGGCCTTTCCAGTTTGCAATCTCGCAGCTGCTGTATTTACAGCTGCCAGTGGGATTAGACCAAATGAACACATGCAAAACACTCGCCAGTTCTCCACTGCTTTTGTCCTCCTTATGGGGTCCTTAAGTCCCTCGCTGACTCCCTGTGTCTTCACAGGGATGTTTCTAGGCTGATCCCAGCAGCCAGAGATGTCTGTCTGTAGTCTCCTCTCCTCGGACTCACTATGCTCAGTTGCAAGGAAGCTGTTAGTGAGCTGCTATCTTGCTCCATAAATCTATACTTTGTATTTTACTTTTTTTTTTTTTTTTGAGACAGAGTCTCACTATGTTGTCCTTGGTAGGATACCATAGTGTCATAGCTCATAGGAACCTCAAACTCTTGGGCTTAAGCAATTCTCTTGCCTCAGCCAAGTAGCTGGGACTACAGGCCCCTGCTACAGTTCCTGGCTATTTTTTTTTGGTGTTGAAGTTGTCATTGTTGATTTTTAGTGGGCCTGGGTCGGTTTCGAATCTGCCAGCTTTGGTTTATGTGGCCAGTGCCCTACCCACTGAGTGATAGGCGCCACCATCTATTTTGCATTTAATTGAGAATTAAGAATGTTTTATGTGTCCTACTGTAGTCTCAAGAAGAGAGTCAAAATGTATCTAAACACTTTTTACAACTTTATAATGTTTAAACATTTGGAGACAAACATTGCATGAAATGTTAACATGCTATGATGTAGTTAACACATTGACTGCCACGCTAGAAAAACATTTGTTTTACCTTGGGGTCACAGTGTTTTATTATGAAAATAGAATAAAAACTTCAAAAATAACAACAATAAAAAGAATGCTTTATGTGGGGCAGTGCCTGTGGCTCAAAGGAGTAGGGCGCTGGCCCCATATGCCGGAGGTGGCGGGTTCAAACCCAGCCCCTGCCAAAGACTACAAAAAAAAGAATGCTTTATGTACCACCAGTACAGTATCCTATATTTGTTTATATATTTACCTTTTGTTGCAGCTAGGGGACACTATGCCTCTTGGCCCTGCGTAAAAGAACCAGGCAGAACTTGGACTGAAGTGCTAGCTTGTAAGAGGTGGGCTAACCAGAGGTGCAGGAAGGCCTGAGCCTCCTCTGTAGTGGCTATTTATTAAGGTTATACGCAACAGGTGTGGAGAGTTAAAATAATGACCTACACAACAGTTGTGGAGAGTTAAAGTAATGATATACAAGGGCTATGTACTTAAGGATTGCCACCTGCTTACTAACAAGTGACCCATCTTATCTCATTCTGGAATACTGAGTTATTTGGGGTATTGCCCCTAAGTCACAAAACATTTGTAGGCTTGTCAGGAGACTGCCCTTTTTCCAGCATTTCCTTTTATTGTGATAAACATCAGTAACTGTCCTTGCAAACATGGTGTCCATTCCTCTACATACCCCCCGTTTTTGTATAAGAGATTCTTGGGTAGGATAAGGGAGAAAAATAGCCATCATTCCTTTCAATAGCTCTTGTTGAGCAGCTCCTCTTCATGCTAGGCAAAAGAACAAGAGGGGATATATAATAATTAATAGAATTATACCAGTGGTGCCAGTGAGAGCCTTCACAGAAGAAAAAGGATAGAGATTAGTAGCACTATTGAAATGCTTTTTAATATCAATTCCTGTGACAGATTGCAATTATTTAATAAAGGTTTTATATTTTGTTGTAAATCTATCCAAAAATGACGTTACGTTGTTCCAGCCAAGCTATGCATGTGGGGAGACATGCATCCTCCATGCCAAACAATATGGGAATGGTTGGCTGTGGTAGTTGTTCTTACAAAGCCAACGCATTTCATTTGTTTGTTTCTGGCTGACCTGAGAGGTCTCTAATCAGTGATGCTTCCATAGGAAGTATTAACTAAAGCCTGAGGTTTCTCGCTTCTGCCTATTTTCCATTGCACTCATTATAAATGAGTAGCAACAGGCATAGCACAGATTGGAATGTTAGGTGGGGAAAGGGTAGTGTCATACCCTTTCTAAGTTGAAGTCTGTAGGAGCAGCATGGTTTTTATTTGTTTGGTTTTTTGTTTTTTTGTTTGTTTGTTTGTTTGTTTGTTTTTGAGAGAGAGCCTCAAGCTATCCTCCTGGGTAGAGTGCCATGGCATCACAGCTCATAGCAACCTCCAACTCCTGGGCTCAAGCGAGTCTCCTGCCTCCACCTCCCAAGTAGCTGGGACCACAGGCGCCTGCCACAACGCCCGGCCATTTCTTGGTTGCAGCCATCATTGTTGTTTGGCGGGCCCGGGCTGGGGATTCGAACCCGCCACCTTGGGTGTACGTGGCTGGCGCCTTAGCCGTTTGAGCCACAGGCGCCGAGCCTTGTCATTATTATTTTTATGAATGACTCCTATAGGTAAGGAGCAGAGAAGGCATTCTTCTGATACATGTAAATTTGAAAATATGTTACCGTCAGAACGTAATAACAAGTGTTAGGCCATGATAATTTACCATGAGACAACCATTATCAAGTTTGAGCATACAAAGTATCTGTTGTCCCATGATTTTTTTTTTTTTGACAGTTTCACTTTGTCACCCTCAGTAGAATGCTGTAGCGTCATAGCTCACAGCAACCTCAAATTCCTAGGCTCAAGTGATTCTCTTGCCTCAGCCTCCCAAGTAGCTGGGACTATAGGCACCTGCCACAACTTCCGGCTATTTTTAGAGGCTGGTCTCAAACCTATGAGGTCTGGCAATCCACCTGTCTTGGCCTCCCAGAGTGCTGGGATTACAAGCGTGAGCCACTTTGTCTCATGATTAAGTGAGTCCTACCCAGAGTAACTGTCCTGATGCAGTTCCAGCTTGTGGTTTACAATGGTCACCAGTACTTCAGTTAGTGGTCTGACGTCTGTATAGTATTTCTGAACTTCTGAACAGCATTCACCTTGCATTCTGTGTCTCTTGTTTTTTTTTCTTTTAATGCTTTCCTTTGTATAGCAGAGGACACATCTCACCCTCCATTCACAGGGCTGTGCTTGTTTTGCTAGTAACTGTGGTGATGGATTTGCCTTCATCTTTCCCTCTCTGGCAGGGCCACCCTTGTGACCAAGGTCATGAATATGCAACACAGCAAGCTGGGATCAGGGATAGAGATTGAGAACAGAGCAAAATAATTGACCATTAATGAGACTGGACCCATGACTTGAGCTTTGTTCGCTCTGTGCTTTAACCAACTGATCCCTGATGTCAAAAACAGCCAATGGTTATGGAGTCTTAGGGACTGAATACTGTGTGTGAATTCAAATTGCAAAATGCCCATTGGGATATGATCATACTTTTATGCTTTAGTTGCTCATACTAACTCCAATCTGGGTTTTTGTTTGTTTTCTTTTTTAATGCAGCTACTGAGCAATGTATTCTGTAAATCATATTATTTTGGAAATTCTTAAACTACCACTTTCCTTATTAATCCAAAAGCCAGTGCAAAAGTAATTTTAATCAGCATCCAGATGATGCTGCAACTTCTCATTTCAACCTGCGTAACTAGAGTTGGGGGGGAGTGGCAAACCATAGAGCATGTCTAAGGTTTAACTATAATAAGAGGCATTTGGCAGCCTACAAATGATTTAACAACTATTCAGTTGACGGATATGTGGCCACTGTGGTAAGCTGGAATGGCAGGTTTCAGGGTGACTCAGTCTGCTTGTAGAGCAGAGCCAGTGATTGGCACAAATTGGTACTTATACTGAGGTCTTGATGCACAGAAAACTGGACCATAGTGATAAAGCAGATAAACTGATGCTAATTGTGAATTATACCAGGGAATTGGACACCCCAATTTCAACACAGTGAAGATCTAGCTTGGTAAGTTGGTTTTTAATCATAATGAATAGCCTTTGTCCTGTCTTCTGGAGCTGTGTTGCCAAGTACAGCAGCCGCTAACCACATATGGCGATTTAAATCAAAACTATTAATAAAAATTGAGTTCCTGGGCAGTGCCTGTAGTTCAGTTGGCAGGGCCACCAGCCATGTGCACCTAGGGTGGTGGGTTCAAACCCGGCCTGGGCCTGCTAAGCAACAATGACAACTGCAACCAAAAAAAAAAAAAAATAGTTGGGTGTTGTGGTGGGTATCTGTAGTCCCAGCTACTTGGAAGGCTGAGGCAAGAGAATTGCTTAAGCCCAAGAATTTGAGGTTGCTGTGAGCTGTGATGCCATAGCACTCTACCCAGGGTGACAGCTTGAGACTATGTCTCAAAAAAGAGAAAAAATCAAGTTCCTCAGTTTTATGAGCCATATTTTAAGTGCCCAGTAGGCCCATATGGCTAGTGGTTACCATACTGAACAGCATAAAAACTCCATCATTGCAGTAAGTTCCATTAGACAGTTCCCCTTTAGAGATTTTGAAAAAGGAAATAAACACCCATGCTTGCCTTGATTAGGAATGTCGGGGATCCCAAATTTTTCATACCATATCCATGATTCTGTGTTTATACCAATGAGTTTGTCCTTTTCTGATCTATCCAACACACAGCTGCGGGATTAGTTTCACAATTTCATTCCACTGTTCAAAAACCTGCAGTAGCTCCCCTAATGCCTGCAGGAGATAAAACGCTAAGTCCTTGCACCTGGCATTCAGAGTCCTGCAATAGTTTGTCAGTTGACTTTCTCAGCATTTCCATCCTTTGTTGTTCTACAAATATTAATTCTTTGCTTCAGATAAATTAGTCTACTCTCTGTCCCCTGAATATACACTGTGCCTTTTCCAGGTTGTTGCCAGTGTCCAAATGCTTGTCCATGTCCTCACCATCTATCTCAACCCTAGAGGTCTGTCATACCCAGTTTAAATACTACCCTTCAAACTTTCCTGATTATTACAACTCCAAATGAACTTCCTCTCTCCCGAATTCCCCCAGTTTTTGTCCTGTTCTACCTAGCATTATCTTTTTTTTTTTTTTTGAGACAGAGTCTCACTATGGCACCCTCAGTAGAGTGCTGTAGTATCACAGCTCACAGCAACCTCCAACTGTTGGGATTAAGCGATTCTCTTTGCCTCAGCCTCCCAAGTAGCTGGGACTACAGGCGCCTGCCACAACTCCCAGCTATTTTTTTATTGCAGTTGTCATTGTTTAGGTGGCCCGGCCTGGATTCAAACCCGCCAGCCTCAGTGTATGTGGCTGGCGCCGTAACTACTATGCTATGGGCACTAAGCCTGGTATTATCTTTTTGTTTATCTTATCTCCTCAAGCAGACAGTTGCAGAAGCCCACTATCTTATACTTTTTTTCCCCACACCAAAAGCCCATCCTTCCCTTCCCCCCTCCCTTATTCCCTTTCCCCTCAACTTGAATGGAGTTTTACTCCTATGTGGATGTGGCTTAGATTGTGGACTGGCTTCATATTAGTGTTGGATATTTGCTTTTCCATTCTTGTGATACTTTACTAAGACGAAGGTGTTTCAACTATCTTATACTTCTTGAACTCAGCATAATAATAGATCATTTGATGAATATTGAGCTCAATTCCCTCCCAGCACGGAGGAGGCCATTAGAAGTGAATTCTCAAAAATAGAATAGGGAAAGACAATTTCTGCTTTCCTGAAATCGGTCTTCTTTGATTCTTCTTTGTGTTCCACCTCAGGAACACACTGGACTGGCCCTACTGTGACCAAACATGTAACGAACCCTTCTACAGCCCTGAGCAAGTATATACCTGAGCTGATCTATCCTTCTTTGGCAATACTCTTCACACTTGCACATCACTGAATCCATTCCCAGCTTCACGTAATGGAGAAAATATGGTGAAATATGGTCTCAAAAAAGAAAATATTGAGAAATATGGTCTCAAAAAAGAGAAAAAATCAAGTTCCTCAGTTTTATGAGCCATATTTTAAGTGCCCAGTAGGCCCATATGGCTAGTGGTTATCATACTGAACAGCATAAAAACTCCATCATTGCAGTAAGTTCCATTAGACAGTTCCCATTTAGAGATTTTGAAAAAGGAAATAAATTTCTCCATAAATAATGGAGAAAATATGGTGAAATATGGTCTCAAGTTATAGTTGAACAGAAAACTATCTCCGTCTATATCCAGTGAAGGTGCTTCTGGAGTTTTATTCATTCCAAGACTCTGAATCATTGGCTAATAAACCAATTCAGCATCATAACAGGACGGTTGAATCATTTGGTCACTGAAAAGATGTACCTTCAGGAGGGTTTTCAAGTTGTACTGGTAGGTGCCTTCCTTTTCACATTCTCCCTAAACCAAAAGAATGGCCAGAAATTTTGTCTTATTCAATGAAAGGTTACTCAAGGCTTTGCTATTTTTATTGTTTTGACAAGGAAAATAGCTATTACCTAAGACGAGGTGAATACTGTGATATAGTATTTGCTAGGTTAAATGATTGCCTCCTTAGCCACTTAGCCATGCAGACTCAGCTACCTCATCTGTAAAATTGGCATAATAATATTAGAACATACCTCATGCCTTGGTGTGAGGGTAAATGAGAGAAAAAAATGTTGAATTAGTCTGCAAACCATCAAGCCCTAGACAAATATAATGTGTGGTTGTTTATAATATTTAAAATATCAACCTGTTAAATGTGGCAAAGGGTAGGTCAGAAATCAATTCAGAACCAAAGTCAAAGAAATCTGTTCGTCTGCCCAATAGGCGCCCCCAACAGGCTGGGGAACAAGCCTTCAGCCCCTTTCTCCTCCAACCAACCATAGGGAATGCTGCTGAGTCATCACTGTCTTCTGGAGCAGCCTAAGAGATTTGTGACTCAGAGAACTGATTTACAGTTTCAGGTTTCACTGCTCTAACTCTTCCCTGCCACATAAAGTTTCATAGTTGCACCTGTTTCACACCAAGTTTGAAACTTAGGAAATGACCTCAAAACTGAGTAGCAGCAAAACGTTAAAGTCATGTGTTGTGAAATGGTCTATCAACATAGTGATTCTAGTAGAGGCCATTTCCAATTTTCAAATTCTTGAGAGGGGTGGAAAACTGAATAATCATTCAATGTTTGGTACCTGTGGGAGTCCTGTATTTGGGAGTACTTAGTGTTTTGAGCATGCATTTCAAACTGTGTTCTATATGGTGATATCATAGGCTACCACTGAGCCATTCTGACTTTCTGTGACCATTTGCTAGACAGCCAGCCAGATCAGGGGGTTAAGGTGCCACTGAAGCTATGGAAAAGGTGTTTTTGTTGTTGTTGTTGTTTTTCTGTGCACAGGTACTATGCTTTAAACAAGTCACACCTGCTCTAACCTCCTGAAGAAAAGGACCAAATTTTTGGAAACCAGCCTAAAAGGCGCATTAATGAGAAATGAAGATACAAACATGATTATTCTTTATTAGTTAGAGCCTTGCAATACACTAAATATACTCACGAATTTATGAAAGATTATAATCATGAGATTACTTTCCTTTTCATTTGTTACCCATCTCAAAAAGCTTCTCTGGGCTCTTCTGGGAATAAGAAAGGGAAACACTGCTAACCTAAAGCAGACAGAAGGAAATAAACTATGATAATCCTTCACAATGGAAAAGTGTCAGCAATTTAAATGAAGGTCAAAGATTTTTAACAAGCAGTATAGATAAGGCCTAGCACGGAGAACAATTCAGGACAGCCAATCCCTGAGTGGAATAACAAAGTCCAAAGCAAAGTTGCCTAGAAATTTTCCAGTCACTTGGTGGCCCTGAGAGTAACATTCCTCTGATTAAAATGTTTTCAAAGGTCAAAGGAAAGATCAGTCTAATATGATCCTAGAGCCTGCTCTGTCCCTAACTAGCCACTTCTCAGGACTTAGTTTTCTTATCTGTAAAATGGAAAACTTGGATCAGATGGATTTTCTCTGGTTCCTCCCAGATTTGGAATTTCATGATTCTAAATGACTTGCTTGAGGAACATGTGCAGAATTCCCCCAAAACTAAGAGACTCCCAGACAAGTGGATGTACAAAGAGCTGAAGTCACAGCAGACTTGTCTCAAGTTACATCATTTTATAATTAAATGTTAAGATTAAAGATCATTAGGTGCCATTCATAGCTCAGTGGGTAAGGTGCTGGACACATACACCCAGGCTGGCAGGTTTGAACCTGGCCCAGGCCAGCTAAACAACAATGACAACTGCAATAAAAAAAATAGCAGGGCATTGTGGTGGGCGCCTGTGGGCCTAGCTACTTAGGAGGCTGAGGCAAGAGAATCACTTAAGTCCAAGAGTTTGAGGTTGCTGTGTCACACTCTACTGTGGGTGACATAGTGAGACTCTGTCTCAAAAAAAAAAAGAATTAAGATCATTATAGAATTCCTACTTTGTAGAATGATATTCCCATAAAATACTTAGAACAGACTAGGCCATGCCTACTTAAAATAACTGATCAGTCCTGGCATTCCCAAAAATCTGAAAAGAAAAAAGAGATCAAAAGCTGGATAGGGCTCGGCGCCTGTGGCTCAATTGGCTAAGGCGCCAGCCACGTACACCTAAGGTGGTGGGTTCGAATCTCCAGCCCGGCCCGCCAAAACAACAATGATGGCTGAAATAAACAAAAAAAAAAATGGCC
>CAUYQV010151731.1:0-13685 GCA_963574575.1 Galagoides demidoff
CCAATGTACACAGCCCTTTTATGAAACAAATCTATAGCTCTTAAGCAAAAGATACAACTTAATTCTAGCCCAAAAATATGGGGAGGGGGTGGGGAAGGGGAGGGGAGAAGGGTGGATGGGTGGTGGATGGATGGATGGTGGATGGATAGATAGTGGATGGATGGATGGATGGTGGATGGATGGTGGATGGATGGATGGTGGATGGATGGTGGATGGATAGTGGATGGATGGTGGATGGATGGTGGATGGATAGTGGATGGATGGTGGATGGATGGATGGATGGATGGTGGATGGATAGATAGTGGATGGATGGATGGATGGATGGTGGATGGATAGTGGATGGATGGATAGTGGATGGATGGATGGATGGTGGATGGATGATGGATGGATGGTGGATGGATAGTGGATGGATGGTGGATGGATAGTGGATGGATGGATAGTGGATGGATGGATGGATGGATGGTGGATGGATAGTGGATGGATGGTGGATGGATAGTGGATGGATGGATAGTTGATGGATGGATGGATGAATGGTGTATGGATCTTGCATGGATGGATGGAGGGTGGAGGGATGGTGGATGGATGGATGGTGGATGGATGGTGGATGGATAGTGGATGGATGGTGGATGGATGGATGGATGGATGGTGGATGGATAGATAGTGGATGGATGGATGGATGGATGGTGGATGGACAGTGGATGGATGGTGTATGGATGGATGGTTGATACCGTCATTTTCTTTTCTTTTTTTTTTTTTTGAGACAGTCTCACTATGTCACCCTTGGTATAGTGCTGTGGTGTCACACCTCACAGCAACCTCAAACTCCTAGGCTTAAGTGATTCTCTTGCCTCAGCCTCCCAAGTAGCTGGGACTACAGGTGCCTGCCACAACACCCAGCTATTTTTTGTTGCAGTTGTCATTGTTGTTTTTTAGCTGGCCTGGGTGGCATTCAAACCCTCCAGCCTCGCTGCATATGGCTGGTGCCATTAGCACTGTGCTACGGGCACTGAGCCAACACTGTCATTTTCATGAGTTCTCCTCAATGCCACTACACCCACACCTCAGACTCTGGAATATAACAAGATGAGGGTGAGGACCACCAGGGTGAGGTGTCCCCTGTGACTGGACCCTGAGAAGTCAGGGAGGACTGGATCCCTCCTTGCATGGGGTCAGCTTCAGGGAGGACAACTGCTAGGTGGGCAGCTGGGGGAGATTTGGGAGAGTTGACTCTTGGACACAGAGTGTGAAGGGTATGAGGCTGCATTTGGGACCACTGGGATAACCAAAGGAATTTAGCACGAGAGTTACAAATTTCCCAGGTGGAAATCTGAGCTCTTCAGGGGATGGTGGGAGCTGAGTCTGTCATGGAGCATCCAGGCACACTTGTGGTTTGTGTGATCATGTCCCAGGTTCCTGGAGACTGAGCCAGGAGCTACTTCCGGGTTCAGCAGATCCTGCCAAAGACAGCACCTCAAAGGGCAGCTTCAATAGGTGGCCCATTTCTGGTGACGGAAGTGCCCCAAGGGCTCCAGGGGCTGGGCCAGGACTTCCCAACCAGGCCCCTTCTGTTGCTTCTCCCAGAGTATGGGCCAAGCCAGAGAAGTGCTCTCAGCCCTCATCTGACCTGGCTCTGCCTCATTTGGTCCCCCTGAGACACCAGGGGCCCAGCTGGGGTTCTGCAGCATCTTTGCTGAAACAAACAACAGGATTGCCTCAATCCCTCACAGCCCTGCCCTGCCCTGCCCTCTCCTCCCATTGTGCTGCCAGGATCTTCTCTGAGCACAAGGACACCCATGAGCCCCGTCAAGGCTCCCAACCTGGTCACAAGCCCTTGGGGTTCCCCATCTGCTGACCTAGCCCTGAGTTCACTTTCCTTCCAGGCACATCTTTGTTTCTTCTGTACATTCTAAGCTCCTGGGACAAGCCCGTGTCTCTGTGCTGGCTCTGCCTGCTCCACCTGCCCCTTCATGGCCCTGACAGGTGAAGGCCCTTCCTGGAGAAGGCCCCCACCTGACCCCTCCAGGTGTCCCTGGGTCACCTCCTACCTCCCTCTGCTGGGCTAGACTGAACTTCTGGGGCCCTCCTGTTCTCTAGGACACCGTGGCTTTTGGTGCAGGACAAATCACACAGCACACACTGGTGCCCAGTGTGCAGGTGGTGCCCAGTGTGCACGGCGCCCAGGGGGAACCCACGTAACGTGTGTGTTGCCAGCCAGGAGGGGCCGGTCTCAGCCTCTGAGACCCAGAGTCTGCAGGGATAGGTTGGGCCTGGGTCGTAAGGTTGCTGTAGGACTGGGGGCCTGTGACTGGGGCCCTGGATGTTCCTGGGTGGTGGAGTCCCCTCCGAGGTTGAGGCCAAGCTGGCCCTGCCCCACTGACTGGAATGTGGGACACGGGAACATGCTGAGTGCAGGGGACCCCCATTCAGAGAGCTCCCAGTGAACAGGCTGGGGTCACCCCCATCTGGACAAGCACGTAGCTGCCCTGACATGCAAAGAAAGGTCCAGCCCAGCCTAGGGGAAGTGGGGAGCTGGGTCCAGAGCTGACCAGGAGGGGGCCCTGGGTCCTGTTGGGTCAGATTTCCCTGAGCTGGCCCTGGGGGGGGGGTCACAGTGCCCAGTGTGTTGACATTTGTCCCTCAGGGTCACAGGCCTCTGCTGCCTCTCCTCACACAGCCTGAAAACATTGTTATTAAGTGTTCTGGTTTAAGGCTGGTACACGTCACAGCTGCTGTTGTGTGCCAGCCAGTGGAGGAGTTTCTGCTTTTTTTACTTTTTATAATAAGTAACAAAACAAAAAAAAGCAGAGAGGTCAGGTACACCCTTCACCTACCCTAAACAACTGCCTTGGAATCTTACATAACTGCCTGAGACCCCAGAACCTGGAGATGAAGCTGCAGGTGTCACCCTCTGATCCTTGACATGCACGCCAGGCACAGGCAGAGAGAGCCCTGCCGGTTGGCCAGAGAGCCATGTGCACAGCTGAGGCTGGACCCACACCCTCACCACTCACAAAACTGGACTCACACTGGAAAAAAGGTTTATTTTTTTATTTATATGTTTATTTTTATTAAATGATAGCTGTGTACATTAATACAATCATGGGGTACAGGGTGGTATTTTCATATACAATTTCAAATATTTTCATCGAACTGGTCAACATAGCCTTCATGTCATTTTTTTAGTTATTATGTTAAGACGTTTATATTCTACTTTTAGAAAGATTCACTTGTATTCTTGTAAGATAAACCATAGAGGTGATCCCTCGAATCACCCTCCCTCCACCCATCCACCCGGAAAAAAGATTTAGATTTAAGACACAAAACTATACAAGCTTTAGAAGAAAGTACAGGGAACTCTTAAAGGCAGTGGGTGGGGAAAGAGCATATGAAGAAGACCCCAGTGGCAACAGCAGCAATAACAAAGCTAGACCACCGGGACCTGATCGCGCCCATGTTTGCGTGAAGTGACGGAGCTTACAGGAGTCTGTACGGCTGGGGACACCAGCCTTCGTCAGACATGTGACTTTTTTTCTCCGATCTTTAGCTTGTCTTTCTGGCTTCACAGAACAAAAGCTTTCATTTTCTCCCAGCACAATCTGTTTTCTTCTGTAGGTCTCGCTTTTGGACTCAAGTCTGAGAATTCTTCCCCTAGTACCATGGTCTTAAGATTTTCTGCTACGTTTTCATCCAGAAGCGGTGTCTTACATTCAAGGTCAGGGGCCGCTTTGAGTCACTTTTCGGGTCAGGTGTGAGATTAGGTGGAGGTTTGTGTATTGGCACCATTTGTTGAAAAGACTGTCCTCCTACGGAATCGGGTTCCCAGCTTTGTCAAAAGTTAGTCGGATGCTTGTGTGAGCCTCTGCCCGGCCCCTCTCCCCTTCCTGTGGGTCTGTGCACCCCTTTCTTTGCTAAACCACGCTGGCTATGTTACTGCAGACAATGGGCATCTCACACGCAGGCAGAACGGCTCTTCCTACTTTATTCTTCCTCAAAATAGGTTTTAGCTGTTGTAGCTGCTTTGCCTTGACTTACATACTGTAGAATAGGTCTGCATATCTATTCCACCCACTTGTGTGTATCTACAAATTGTCTGCTAGGGTTGACGGGAATTAAACTTGCAGAGGAAGCTGGTGGGGTCTGACTATGGCCGGTGGGGCCTCCTCCCCCAGGACACGGGCGGGTCTCTGTCATTCGAGGGCTGTCTTCTGTTGTTAGCTCTCATGGCCCTCAGACATGCTGTGTGTGGTTTGTTAGATTTATACCTACACATTTCTCTTTCCTAAGTGATTATAAATATTAGATTTTCGGAATCAGTTTCTGAGTTCCTTGGCACTATATATGTGTGTTGGTCTGTGAACTTGCTCCACTCACCTTGTTCTAGGAGGACTTTTGCAGATTCTTGGTAAATTTCTGCCCAGATGATACATTAGGGATGTGTGCAGCCGGAGAAAGTTCTCCTCCCTTCCCAACCCCTGTGCCCTTTGAATCATTTCTGGGGGCTCACAGAAGGGCTGCAGGGGGCAAGTGAGTGTCTGTCCCATCACACGCACTCTGTGCTGTGTGGGGGTTGTGCACTTGCAGCTACTTGGAGGAGCAGCTACCATAGACCTGCCTCTGGGTTACAGCGGCAGGGTCAGGTCGCACAACACCCCCACGCCCCGCCTGTCTGCCCACAAGTCGAGAGAATCAGGTGTGGGAATGGGGCTTCCCAGAGGTGCATGTAAGGCACCACCACACTGGGGCGGCTGTGTGGAACACATGGGGCCTCAGCCTGGAGTACCTTCCTCTGGGGGCGGACGGCACCCACTGGCCGATTCACAGCAGTCTGGGCCCCTCACCTGACCCACAGGCTGTTCCCCAGGCACTGCTGCCTCAGTGTGGCCTCTGACTGCCACTGCCCAAGACCCCCCACCAGCAAATGCTGCTGTTGCTGCTGGTTGCCAGCCGGGGCTCTTCCCACCCCTGCCCTACCAGGAACTGTCCAGCCTGGGAACATGTTGCTTCCTGCTTGGACATGGAGGGAAGAAGTCCTCCTGATGTCCTAGTCTGGAGCTGCCTGAGGGCCTGGGGACTCATGGAATTGCCTGGCCCTGGGCCTGCCCCCTCTGTGGCTGGATGGCACAACACTGTTCCTGGAAGTCCTGAACAGTGAGCTCTGAGGCGGCCACGCGTAGGGACAGCCAGGCCTTCCCAGAACCTGCCTGAGGACGGGAACCCTCGCACGTCCAGGCTTACTGGGGAAAAGGACATTTTGCTTTCTCTTGACTGATTTCCCTTCATTCTGCCTGACCCATCTAAAACGAGAGCAGGATTTGGAACTCAGGTGCTGGAGCCGGCCTCCGCCTGTCACGCAGCCCCTGGATCCTCCTGACACCTAAGGAGGTATGTGGCTCCGCGCTGTGTGGCTTCTGACCGCAGGGGCTCATGGGAGCCTAGCCCAGGTGTGGGCGGCACCAGTCCTCCTCCCACTCTGGTGCTGCTGTGTCCAGGCTGTGCTCCTGTCCTCCCCCAGTCTTGTTGGACCAGGGCCACCCACTGCAGGACCACCCACCTGGCTGGTCATACTGGTAAAGACCTGACTTCTGAGTAAGATCCGAGTTTGAGGCTCAGGCCAACGTGGACTTTGGGGGACATTGTTCAGCCCTGCACTCCCTTGTCCCCTGTAAACAGGAAACTGGGTGTCCTG
The DNA here is from genome assembly GCA_963574575.1 of Galagoides demidoff. Lineage (NCBI taxonomy): Eukaryota > Metazoa > Chordata > Mammalia > Primates > Galagidae > Galagoides > Galagoides demidoff. The sequence goes on from CAUYQV010151731.1 coordinate 5,687, forward strand.
GCTGAGAGGACAGTCCTCGACCCAATGTGGGGACACAGGGGAGAGGCCTGGAGACAGCGTTGGGTCCAGCACTCGCTCCAGAAACAACAGGCTGGGACATCCATTTAGTCAGAGCATGTTCTCTTAGTGATCCACACCCAAAGGTGGCGTGTCTCTTCCGAGGGCACACAGCTGTACACCACCCCAGGTAGCCGTCCAAGGCCCCTGCCTCCTTCTCTCACTACTGACCCTTCCAGGAGGCCTTGGCCAGCTGAGGGCATGTGGTGCTGCTGAGCACCTGCAGGAGGGGCCACCAGGAGCACACATGGGGTCGTGACCCTGTGGCCCCTGTGATGCAACAGCCACCCACCGGCCAACTCCAGAGCAACCCAGACCCCTTGCCTGACCCACAGGCTGTCCCTTGGCACAGTTGTCCTCAGTGTGGCTTTTGACTGCGCCTGCCTAAGAGCCCTGACCAGGAAGTTCCCTTACCACTGGCCACCAGCCTGGGCCCCAGCCCCAGCCCCACTCCTGCCCTACCGAGAACTTCCCAGCCTGAGGACACGGATCTTCCTTACTGCACTTGGAGAGAGGAAGTCCTCCTGATGTCCTAGTTGTGTGCTGCCTGAGGGCCTCGGGACTCGTGGAATTGGCCTTACCTCCCTCCCTATATAAGGGACCCACGTCTAACCCTCGGCCTCCTGCTCCTGCCTCTCGGCCTCCCGCACCTCCAGCTCACAAGAGCAGCCTTAGCGTGGTCATGAAGTGCCTCCTGCTTACTCTGGGCCTGGCCCTTGTCTGTGGAGTGCAGGCCATCGATGTGCTTGAGACTGTGAAGCGTCTGGACATCCAGAAGGTTTGGGGAGGACTAGAGGTTTGGGGTCTGGGGGGAGCCACAGGGAAGCCCAGTCTCAGAAATCTAAAGAGAGCCAGAGCAAGGCCCCGCTGTTAGGAGCCCTTGGCCCTGCTCTGTGTGAGCCAGAGCAAAGCCCTGCTGTTGGGAGCCCTTGGCCCTGCTCTGTGTCTTCACCTTTACAAGATCAGTCTCACCTGTCTGGGGTTGGGGGGTGATGGTGAGCCCACGGGTGGTGACCCCGGGGCAGCTCAAGGCCCCTCAGTTGGTAGGGACGTGGCACTCCATGGCCATGGCAGCCAGCACCTCCTCCCTCCTGGAGCCCTCCGGCTCCCTGCGAGTGTTCATCTCGGAGCTGAGGCCCACCCCCGAGGGCAACCTGGAGGTCACCCTGCAAGCATGGTAGGTCTGCCTCTGGGCTCAGCCTCCCCACAGCTCCAGGCAGGGGTGGGCAGCTTGGAGGCTTCAGTGTGGCTGCCTTTTAGGGAGGACAACAGGTGCATGGAGAAGAAGATCTTTGCAGAGAAAACTGAGAATCTGGAGATGTTCCGGATCAACTGTGAGTGCCCCCAGTCCGAGGGCTGGTTACTCTCTCCCAGGAGGTGGCTGGGGAGGATGGAGGCAGCACCATGCCTGACCCTGCCCCGTTTTGCATGGATGGTCAGGGTGGCCCAGGTCTGCCTGGCGTTGGCTCCGGAGGTGTGTGTTCCCTGGAGACACGCGAGGCCCTGACTCCTGTGGTGACAGCAACAGGACTTGGGTGGGTGCCAAGCACTGGCCTCTCAATGGAGCTGGGGGCTGTACCAGCCTGGTTGGACACCCTCCCTGTGGGTCTGGTCATGTCTTGCCCACCCTAGGGCTGAGGCTCCAGCCCAAGGCCCAGCTCCTAGAACCTCTTTGTTGGAGGAGGAGGGACATAGAATGTGTTCCTGTACCATCTAATTCTCTGTGATAATTTGCAACAATTTCTTCTATTTCGTTGATGATTTTCTTAAAAAGGACAGGAGGTGGTCATAGCCTGTGGTCTTTTGTGGGAATTGCCTTTAAAAATGTTCATGAAAGGATGCAGAGGAAGTTTCTGGGGCAAATGCAGTTTGCTTCTCATATGTGGGACTAGCCTTGGACTCTTTGGCCACCCTCCCACTGCCCGGTTGCCCTCTGGGCCTGTGTCTTCCCCACACCACCCCCTGTCCTGTGTCCTCACCCTGCCTTCCTTGACTTCTCTGATGGGGTCTCTCCAGCCCTAAGCCCAGATAAATCTCCATCTCTGCATCAGCAATGCTGCCTCTGACTCTCTTGTCCTGACCCTTAGCTGCGACTGCCCCATCTCTGCTCATCTCTGAGCTGCCCGGGCCCTGCCCATAACCTGCCCTGTGCCCCATGCCCAGCGCCCAGCGCCCAGAGCCCTGCACCTTGCAGGGGCCCAGGGCCAGAATCCAGCCCAGGCACTGGGCTGCAGGATACACCTGCCTGGGCGTCTTCTTCCCTATGCTTCCTCCTCTCTCCTCTGGCAGACCTGGGGGAGAACAGGCTCGTGTTCCTGGATGCTAACTATGAAGATTACTTGTTCCTCTGCATGGAGAATATCGCTGACCCCTCACAAACCCTGATGTGCCAGTACCTGGGTAGGTGCTGCGGGGCCGGGTCTGATGTGGGGCTAGTGGGGCCTGGCCTGGTCAGGAGCCAGACCCTCCTGGGAGCTTTGGTGTGTGTGGGGGCTGATCAAAGCACCCTGAACCCAGTCATTTCGGCAAACACAAGCTCCTGAAGGACACAGAGGTGCAGGTTTAGGTTTTCCCTTCTCTGTGGGGTGACAGAGGCACATTCCAGTCCACACTCCAGCCCCGCTTGGGGGTTCTGGGCATGGCCCCCACCTTTGAGTCCCCACCCAGAGCTCGGGACCTGGTGCTATCCAGGGAGGTCCAGGAGGGCTGGGCTGTGTAGCAGGGATATGGGGGATCTGAGGCCAAGTGGGCAGAGCCCTGGAGAACAGGAAGGAAGCCCAGGGCTGACCCAGCCTCCCCTACAGCAAGGACCCTGAGGGTGGACAAGCAGGTCATGGAGAAGTTCAGCGACGCTGTCAATACTCTGTCCGTGCGGATGCCCATCTTCCTGGATGTGACCCAGGGGGCCGGTAAGCTCTGGCCAGGCTCAGCCTGGGGAGACACAGCAGGCGTCCAGCTGGCCTGTGGGATCAGGGGCTCCGCTCACCCAGCTCTCCCCAGGCCCCTGGGGGTGCAGAGGCACCCTGAGGGTCCTGCCCCTCCCCTTCCCCACCTGCTCTCTGTCCTGGGGCTGCTGTGTTCAGTGGAGTCTCTTCTCCTGACACCCCCACTCCCTCCCCACAGAGCGGTGCCGCATCTAGGAGACATCCTACAAGTCCTGCCTCTCGGTAAGGTGCTGGCCCGCCCTGGCCTGGGACAGTTGCCCTGTGTCTAATCTTGGGTGGCCCTGGGGGAATGGGCTGGAGTCCTGGGTCTCAGAAGCCCAGCTGGCCCTGGACCAGCATCTTTGGGGTTGGCCTCTCCAGATGCCACCTCAGGTGTCCTGGGCACAGTCTGAAGGCCCCTCTCCTGGGTCCCTTGGTCCAGATATGGGGTGAGGTGAGCCCCTCTAGCTCATGTAGGGAGGGTCTGCAGCTTGGGAGGGGCTGGAGCACCCTGCAGTTCCTGGGAAGTACATTTGGAACATGTCTCTGCCTCGGCCAGGTGCAGAGGGAAGACGTGCCCAGAGGATGAAGAGGCCAAAGCCCAAGGCGGGAGTGGACCCCGAGACCTCTGGGCCTGGGGCTTCCTTCCTGTTCTGAGCCCTTGTTCTCTCAGGAATAAACACACTAGCAAGCTCTGTCCCCCCGAGTCTGTGCTGGTGGAAGCGTGTTGGCTGGGCTGGGACTGTGATTTATGGCTTCAGCACTGCAAGCCCCATGGTATTTGGGGACCAGGACTTATTATGGGGGGACCTTCCAGGTGTGTGGTAATCAGAGGGGAGTTCACGGGCAATGGGACCTGGCCAGTGTCACAGGTGCTGGCAGTGTCAAAGCTTCACAAAGAGCAAGACAAAAATTATAGTCCCATTAATCTGATAAGTATTGATCTAAAACTTTTAATGAGTTACAAGCTCGTGGCTCTCTAGGGCATCTTTTAGGAATGTGAGGGAAACTGCTACCATGTCAGTCCTCTCCAAATCAGCCTATAAATTCAGAATGTGTTTGTGTGGAAATTGATGAGTTCATTTTAAATTTGTATGTAACTGCAAAGGGCCACATTTTGTTTTTTGAGAGAGAGTCTCATTTGGTTGCCCTTGGTAGAGTGCTGTGGTGTCACAGCTCACAGCAACTTCCAACTCCTGGGCTTAGGTGACTCTCTTGTCTTAGCCTCCCCAGTAGCTGGGACTACAGGCACCCGCTGCAACCCCTGGCTATTTTTTGTTGCAGTTTGACAGGGGCTGGGTTCGAACCCACCACCCTTGGTATATGGGGCCGGCGCCCTACCCACTGAGCCATAGGCACCACCTGCAAAGGGCTGTATTTGATAGAGGTGGAAATCGGGCACATTACAAAGCTAAGTAAGTGATGGAGGTGGTGGTGTTGGTGCCAGGGCAGAAGCTTGGCTGACAGAACAGAGCAGAGGGCCCAGGGACCAGCTCTGCACAGACCCTGGCCACAGCCAAGGCAGGAAGGGGATTGGGGTGGGGGTGGCCAGCATGATGTCCTGAACTGGAGGGACACAGGCAGGTGCATCCTGAACCCTGCCTCATGTCCTGCACAAAACCCAGTTCTGGTCGGATGAGGCACTAAACCCTTATGACCTTCTTGGACAGGACCTTAGAAGGAAAAGCAGATAAATAGGACTGCATGGTAGTCAAGACCCCATGAAGAGGGTTGGGGGAGGCCCGTGGGCAGGTGCCTCTGGTGAGAAAGGGCACCATCCTGAACAGGAACAAGAGGCAACCCCACTGCCCCGCTGAGGAATGGATGGAGCCCCGAGCAGGGACTCCACAGTGAGGAGGTGGAACAGCAAAGGGAAGGTTAAAGATGTTGAACACGGCTGTTCATTAGGGGAAACACAGATTAAGACCATGACGTGATACCCGCCCACCACAGGGCTAGGGCGGAGAGGTTGCTATTTTGGGTGGTATTTACTTGCCTGTCATTGTCCTTATGGGGCAGATCAATGTGGGTCATGGGTGTGGTGCCCTTCTGGGGTTGTGAGGGCACGAGCATGACAGAGGCAGACTCGGCCACACCTGACAGACGGTGTCCATCAGCCACCCATGCCACAGGGCCTTGGGGAAGGAGAAGCCTTGCTCCCAAGTCACCAACCAGCCCTGCTCTGTCGGCCTGGACACCCTGTTGTCCTGTTCCCACATCAGCCCAGCATGAAGTGCCCTTCCCTGACAGGGGTGTACCCCTTGACCAGACAGTGGCCCACTCTGATGTGGGCACTGCCACCCTGGAGAGCCCTGTGGTGGACGCTTTCTGTGTGACTTTGATCCTTAACATGTTGGGGAGTGTTCTGTCTCAGTGCAGGGGATGGCCAGCTCCTTCCCAGATCAGCGGACAGCTCTGCCTGAGTTGTCTCTCTAGCCAGCCCCTTGCCTCTTGCCTTGGCCATGGCCAGGGACTGTGTAGAGCTGGTCCCTGGGCTCTCTGCTCTGTTCTGTCAGCCAAGCTTCCGCCCTGGCACCAACACCACCACCTCCATCACTTAGCTTTATAATGTGCCCGATTTCCACCTCTATCAAATATGGTCCTTTGCCAGCAGCACCTGTGGCTTAGTGGGTAGGGCGCCAGCCCCATATACTGAGAGTGGAGCTATTACTGCCACACGGGTGGTGGGCACCTCCGGGTCTCCAGGCCCCCACACTGTGTGAACGTGAGGATTTCAAGCCCTCTTGGCGAGGTGGGTGACCTGGCAGAGCATACACAGAAATCAGGGCCACCGAGACTGAAGCCACCACACCGGCTCCTGGGTTTCAGTCCTCAAAACCGGAAGGTTTAACCCTGACACAAAAGCTCATCCCATATTATGGTCAGATGTCAGCTGCCTCGTGTGTGGACACAGCCACCGGTGTCCCCAGAATGTCCACCTGGCCGACCCCGAGTCCTCTCATTATGAGAAAGCACCAGGGAACCTCACTGATTTCACAGAAGCACTGCGGGGAAATTTCACCTGGGAAGTTGAGCCGCCTTGTTTTGGCTGTGTGTACCCCTGCCTGGCAGACTCAGGGCCCACTTGCAGGCCTACGTGGGTTGCATGAGCCCTTGTTCTGTGACACCCACATCATCTGTGTGTCTGTGTGTTACTGTTGGCTTTGACGTCACTGTGAGCCAGGTGTTTCTGGGCCACTGAGCCATCTGGCAAGTCAGTGATTGTCGCCTTGAGAGATACGGGGATCCCAGCTCAGGGATGGGGAGTGCTGAGAGAGTTGGTCAGCTGCCATCACCTGCCTGCTGCTCCTGCCCTTGGACGAGCACCTGCCCCCATGAAGGGCCAGAGGTGCCCAGGGGTGCCTGAGGAAAACACAGAGCAGCTTTGTGGCCATCAGAGGCTGAGGTCCGGAAGCCCAGTGCCCAGTGTGCAAAAAGGGGCAGATTGCACCTCGCAGGCACAGAGAGTGTCTGCAGGCACCGACCTGGCCTTGCTGAGAGTGGGGTGTCCCCAACACCTGGACACTGCTGGCTCCCACTTTCAACTTTAGGAGCTCTCTCATCTCAGGCAGAATCACCAGGAGAAATGTTGGATGGGGAGGGGGTGGTAGCATGGAGAGCAGAGTGATCAGGACCGCCAGACCAAGCCAGGGAGAGTAGTGGGATCAGGACTGCCAGACCAAGCCAGGGAGAGTAGAGTGATCAGGACTGCCAGACCAAACCAGGCTCTGTCTGCTCACTGCCTGTTCCCCCACGGCCCGTGCTGTGTCTGTCCCTGGGATCCCTCGGGTGCAAGAGGCAGCGTCTGTGATGACTGTGATGCAATTTCAACAAACGTCCTGGGAATTCTAGGCCAGAGGGGAGGAAGAGGCCTGAGTTGGCAGGTCCCACTCCAGTGGGGCTTACTTTGGTCCCAGAGTGGCCATCCTGGCTCCATGGGGTTCCTTGCAATGCTGTTCCAGTGCCTGCTTCCCTCGTTCCTCTGGGCGGCAAGCATAGCCACAGCCCACACCACCCTGCTGTCCTGGTGCTGTCGTCACACGAGCAGCTGTGTGGGGGGCTCCTGGGCCAACTGTGAGTTCCAGAAGGCGCTGTGGCCATATTGCCCTGTGCCCGGCAGGTGCCCGGTGCTTGAGGGAGGTGTGCTTGGTATCTATCTGCAGGGGGATGGTGCTCTCGAGAGCCCCCCCCCCCCAGCCCACTCACCACACCACTGGGCTCTAGCATGGCCCCATTTATGCCTTTGATGGACGCAGGAGACCTCCCACTCTCCCACTAGCTCTTCCACCCTGAAGCTTCCTGGTTGTGGCATCTGGGATTGGTTGGTGGGGCCTGTTCCTATGGGCAGCCCTCTGTGATGTCATAGACTCTGGGAAGCTCCTCTTGCCCACTCACCCCACGCTGCTCTCTGCTGGGCCCCTGTGCACACTTTGGTGATTGTGGGCATTTCTTTCTTTCTTTTTTTCAAAATTTATTTATTTGTGGGGGGGGGTTTCATTGACAGTACAAGAAACCAGTTTACGCTGATTGCATTTGTTAGGTAAAATCCCTCTTACAATCATGCCTTGCCACCAAAAGGTGTGACGCACACCAAGACCCCACCCAGTCTCTCCTTCCCTCTCTGCTCTCCCCTTCCCTCATGCCCCACCGTGTCATTAATTGTCCTCATATCAAAATTGAGTACATAGGATTCGTGCTTCTCCATTCTTGTGATGCTTTACTAAGAATAATGTGTTCCACTTCCATCCAGGTTAATAGAAAGGCTGTAAATTTTCCATTTTTTAAACAACTGAATAGTATTCCATGGTGTACATATACCCTAGCTTGCTGATCCATTCCTGGGTTGAGGGGCATTTAGGCTGTTTCCACATTTGGCGATTGTAAATTGAGCTGCAATAAACAGTCTAGTGCAAGTGTCCTTATGATAAAAGGATTTTTTTCCTTCTGGGTAGATGCCCAGTAATGGGATTGCAGGATCAAATGGGAGGTCTAGCTTGACTTCTTTGAGGGTTCTCCAT
>CAUYQV010151734.1:0-22694 GCA_963574575.1 Galagoides demidoff
AAAAGTAAAATCTCTAGTAACCTCAATCAGAAATGATAAAGGGGAAATAACAACTGATGCCACAGAGATATAAGAGATCATCTCTGAATACTACCAGAAACTCTATGCTCTGAAATTTGACAGTGTGAAGGAAATGGATTAATATTTGGAATCACACCCTCTCCCTAGACTTAGCCAGGAAGAAATAGAGCTCCTGAACAGGCCAATTTCAAGCCCTGAGATTAAAGAAACAATAAAAAATCTTCCAACCAAAAAATGCCTTGGTTCAGATGGCTTCACATCAGAATTCTATCAAACCTTCAAAGAAGAGCTTGTTCCTGTACTCCAGAAATTATTCCAAAAAATTGAGGAGGAAGGAATCTTCCCCAACACATTCTATGAAGCAAACATCACCCTGATACCAAAACCAGGAAAAGACCCAACTAAAAAGGAGAACTTCAGACCAATTTCACTCATGAATATAGATGCAAAAATTCACAGCAAAATCTCAGCCAATAGATTACAGCTTATCATCCATAAAATCATACATCATGATCAAGTAGGTTTCATCCCAGGGATGCAAGGTTGGTTTAATATACGCAAGTCTATAAACGTTATTCATCATATCAACAGAAGTAAAACCAAAGACTATATGATCCTCTCAATAGATGCAGAAAAAACACTCAATAAAATCCAGCATCCTTTTCTAGTTAGAACACTGAAGAGTATAGGCATACGTGGCACATTTCTGAAACTGATTGAAGCTATCTATGACAAACCCACAGTTAATATTTTACTGAATGGAGTAAAACTGAAAGCTTTTCCTCTCCAAACTGGAATCAGACAAGGTTGTTGTTACTATTCAACATAGTGCTGGAAGTTCTAGCCAATACAATTACGCAGGACAAGGAAATAAGGGCCATCCAAATGGAAGCAGAGGAGGTCAAACTCTCCCTTTTTGCTGATGATATCTTATACTTGGAGAACCCCAAGACTCAATCATAAGACTCCTGGAAGTCATCAAAAAATTCACTAATGTCTCAGGAAATAAAATCAATGTCCACAAGTTAGTAGCCTTTCTATATGCCAGTAACAGCCACGATCAAAGGCTAACTAAGAACACAAGTTCCTTCACCATAGCTTCAAAGAAAATGAAATACCTAGGAATATACCTAACGAAGGAGGTGAAGGACCTCTAAAAGAAAATTATGAAATCCTAAAAAAGGAAACAGCAGAGGATATTAACAAATGAAAGAACATATCATGCTCATGGCTTGGAAGAATCAACATTGTTAAAATATCTATACTTCCCAAAGCAATCTACCTATTCAATGCCATCCCTATTAAAATACCAACATCATACTCAAGATTTGGAAAAAATGGTTCTACGTTTTGTATGGAACCAAAAAAAACCCCGTATAGCTAAGGCAGTTCTTAGTAATAAAAACAAAGTTGGGGGCATCACCACACCAGATTTTAGGCTGTACTACAAAGCCATAGTGGTCAAGACAACATGGTACTGGCACAAAAATAGAGACATAGACATTTGGAATCGAACAGAAAACCAGGAAATGAAACTAACATTTTACAACCAGCTAATCTTTGATAAACCAAACAAGAACATACCTTGGGGGAAAGACTCCCTATTCAATAAATGATGCTGGGAGAACTGGATATCCACATGTAAAAGACTGAAATTGGACCTGCACCTTTCCCCACTCACAAAAATTGACTCAAGATTTAGAAAGGACTTAAATTTAAGGCATGAAACAATACAAATCCTCAATGAAAGTATAGGAAAAACACTGGAAGATATTGGCCTGGGGAAAGACTTCATGAAGAAGACTTTAGTGGCAATTGCAACAACAAAAATAAACAAATGGGATTTAATTAAAATGAAAAGTTTCTGTACAGCTAAGGAGACAACAACCAAAGCAAATACACAACCTACACAATGGGAAAGGATATTTGCACATTTTGAATCAGACAAAAGCTTGATAACTATGATCTATAGAGAACTCAAATTAATCCACATGAAAAAAGCCAACAATCCCATAGATCAATGGGCAGGAGAGATGAATAGAACCTTCTCTAAAGAAGACAATGAATGGCTAACAAACATATGAAAAAATGCTCATCGTACCTAATTATTAGAGAAATGCAAATCAAAACCACCCTGAGATATCATCTAACCCCAGCGAGAATGGCCCACATCACAAAACCTCAATACTGCAGATGCTGGTGGGGATGTGGAGAGAAATGAACACTTTTACACTGCTGGTGGGACTGCAAACTAATACAACCTTTTTGGAAGGAAGTATGGAGAACCCTCAAAGAACTCAAGCTAGACCTCCCATTTGATCCTGCAATCTCATTACTGGGCATCTACCCAGAAGGAAAAAATCCTTTTATCATAAGGACGCTTGCACTAGACTGTTTATTGCAGCTCAATTTATAATCATCAAAATGAGGAAACAGCCTAAATGCCCACTGACCCAGGAATGGATTAACAAGCTGTGGTATAGGTATACCATGGAATACTATTTGGCCATTAAAAAAAAAGAGAGAGAGACTTTACATCCTTTGTATTAACATGGATGAAAGTGGAACACATTATTTTTAGTAAAGCATCACAAAAATGGAGAAGCATAACTCCTATGTATTCAGTTTTGATATGAGGATAATTAATGACACGATGGGGATGGGGGAAAGTTAAAGCAGAGAAAGAGAGAAGGAGGGAGGGGTGGGGGAAAAGGAAGAGCAGAGAGAGGGAAGGCGGTAGGGGGTGGGGTCTTGGTGTGTGACACATCTTTTGGGGGCAAGGCACAATTGTAAACGGGACTTTACCTAACAAATGCAATCAGTGTGTTGCATTTGGCTTCTTGTACCCTCAACAATTCCCCAACAATAAAAAAATAATAATAATTAATTTTTTTAAAAAAAGAGTGTTCAGCACAACCAGTACACCATCAACAGTTCCTGGCCCATGGCTCAAGTAGATTCAAATAATGGGAAATTCAGATATGATTCTGAGATTTCTGTAACCTACAAGCAGTCCACTGTAAAAGGCCAAAGAACACAGGATAAGGGGTTGACAATGAAATGAGAATCCATGGAACAGAGTCAAAAGAATGCCAAGGTGGGCAGTAAAGAAACACGGAGTCAAGGACAGAGGAAGACCAGGAATTCAAAGACGGGATGATGGCATTCAAGAAGCCAATTATCCTGTCTGTCTTGGAATTGGGGAGTAATCAGGAATACCAAGTATGAGAGAGATAAAGGGAATGGCTAGTCTTAAACCTCATGGCTTTATCATATTTGTTACCAGGAGACCCCAATTCTGTTACTAGTTTCATTAAGAACTAATCATATGAACCATTCAACAATAAAAAGAAACAAAATACTAATGCATGCTACAACATGACTACTCTCACAAAACACCATGAGCTGGTGTGTGGCACAGGCCTACAGTCCCAGGAGGCTGTGGGGGAAGGACCCCTCAATCCCAGGAGTTCAAGACCAGCCTGGGTATTATAGCAAGACCTCATCTCCAAACAAACAAAAAACATCACAGTAAATGAAAGGAGCCAGACACAAAAGATCATCTATTGTATGAGTCCATTTATATGGGCTTGCCAGAAAGGGCTAAACTATATAGAAAGAAAGTAAATTAGTGGGGGTGTGGAATGGGGTGGGAATGCAAGTCAACTATAAACTGCTCTCTGTTTCAGTTTTCTCATCTGATGTGTACTGGCAATTACAGTATCTAACTCACAAGCATTCTTTGAAAATCAAATGGGATAACTCAGGTTAAAAACATACTTCAATGTCCAGCACTCAGTAAGGGTTCAAAATTATACACATTCACACAACTGGTAAACCTAGAAAACAAATTGTTTTCCAGGTTTAGTTTAGTAAACCTTAAAAAATCTGAAAATAAATGTATTACAACATGCATGTAATAAATTACAACCATAGAATAAGTACACGTTTATAGTTAAAGATTTGGCAACAAACTATATTTCATCCTAAACCAATTCCTTGCTCAAAATAAATAGCTTAAAATATTCCTGGAGAACTTTAAAAATGTATCTATATAAAAAACATTAGAGGAACAAAGAAAAACATACAAGATTATTATTTCCCTAATATCTTTAGTCTAAATAAAGTGTGAGAAAATGCTGAGCTTCCTTAGCAGACTTCCTAACAAGCTGACATGTCGGTGAGTAATTCCCTAATTACATGACCTTTCAGTGATTGCCCAATTTTCTATACATACCTTCAGCTGAAAATGGACTTCAATTTTTTATTTCTACTCTAATAATTTCTACTCTTAATTATACTCTTTATTATGAAGAGTAAAATTTTGTTCTTCCTGAAAATAGCATCCAAACAAATTTTGGAAAAAATACTACTGGTACCAAAGGCCCCGACCTCACATAGACACAAATCCTCCATGTTATTTTATCTTTTATAACATACGCCGAGATGACATAGAAACACTCTTCCATGTTGTGTCTTTTGTCACATAGGTCTCCCTGACACAGACACACTCTTCCATGTTTGTGTCTTTTGTCACATAGGTCTCCCTGACACACACACACTCTTCCATGTTTGTATCTTTTGTCACATACGCCTCCCTGACACAGACACATTCTTCCATGTTGTGTCTTCTGTCACGTAGGCCTCCCTGACACAGACACACTCTTCCATGTTGTCTTTTGTGTCCCTGACACACACACACTCTTCCATGTTGTGTCTTTTGTCACATAGGTCTCCCTGACACACACACACTCTTCCATGTTTGTGTCTTTTGTCACATAGGTCTCCCTGACACAGACACACTCTTTCATGTTGTGTCTTCTGTCACGTAGGTCTCCCTGACACAGACACACTCTTCCATGTTTGTGTCTTTTGTCATGTAGGTCTCCCTGACACACACACACACTCTTCCACGGTTGTGTCTTTTGTCACGTAGGTCTCTCTGACACAGACACATTCTTCCATGTTGTGTCTTTTGTCACGTAGGTCTCCCTGACACACACACACTTTTCCACGGTTGTGTCTTTTGTCACGTAGGTCTCCCTGACACAGACACACTCTTCCACATTTGTGACTTTTGTCACATAGGCCTCCCTGACACAGACACACTCTTCCATGTTGTGTCTTTTGTCACATAGGTCTCCCTGACACACACACACACTCTTTCACGGTTGGGTCTTTTGTCACATAGGCCTCCCTGACACACACACACTCTTTCATGTTGTGTCTTTTGTGTCCCTGACACAGATACACTCTTCCATGTTGTGTCTTGTCACATAGGCCTCCCTGACACAGACACACTCTTCCATGTTGTCTTTTGTGTCCCTGACACAGACACACTCTTCCATGTTGTCTTTTGTGTCCCTGACACACATACACTCTTCCATGTTGTGTCTTTTGTCCAATAGGTCTCCCTGACACAGACACACTCTTCCATATTGTGTCTTTTGTGTCCCTGACACAGACACACTCTTCCATGTTGTGTCTTTTGTCACAGGGGCCTCCCTGACACAGACATACACTTCCATGTTGTGTCTTTTGTTACATAAGCCTCCCTGACACAGACACACTCTTCCATGTTGTGTCTTTTGTCACATAGGCCTCCCTGACACAGACACACTCCTCTATGTTGTGTCTTTTGTCACATAGGTCTCCCTGACACAGACACACTCCTCCATGTTGTCTTTTGTGTCCCTGACACACACACACTCTTCCATGTTGTGTCTTTTATCACATAGGCTACCCTGATACAGACACACTCCTCCATGATTGTGTCTTTTGTCACATAGGCCTCCCTGACACAGATACACTCTTCCATGTTGTATCTTTTGTGTCCTGGCACAGACACACTCTTCCATGTTTGTGTCTTTTATCACCTAGGCCTCCCTGATGTAGACACACTCTTCCATGTTTGTGTCTATTATTACATTGGCCTCCCTGTCGTAAACACACTTTTCTGTGCTTTTTTTGCCTTTCCAACATCCACCTTGCTGACATAGACAGAGTCTTCCATGTTTTTGTGTCTTTTATAACATATATCTCACTGGCATAGACACATCTTCCATGTTTGGTCTTTTATCACATAGGCCTCCCCGAACATACGCACACTCCTCCATATTTTTGTATCTTTTATCACATTAGTCTCTCTGACCTAGACACACTCTTCCATGTTTTTGTGTCTTTTGTCACATAACCCTCCCTGACCTAGACACACTCTTCGAAGTTTTTGTCTTTTATCACATATACCTCATTGAAAAAGACAGTGTATTCCTTGTTCTTGTGTCTTTTATAACATAAGTCTCACTGGCATAGACACCCTTTTCCATGTTTGTGTTCTTTATCACATAGGACTCAATAACATAGACACACTTTTCCCTATTTTTATGTCTTTCATAACGTATGTCTTGCTGACATTAACACACTTTCATGTTTTCATGTCTTTTATAACACATGCACCAAAGGTCTCCCTTTCTAGTTAAGTGTCAAATAGTGATTTAGATACTACCTCGTGAACCCACTCCTGGGGTTCCAGGATGCTTCATGAACCCATCCTGTACCTAACCCTTTCAATGTAGGTGCAAAGCGCAGATGCTAATCCACCATTCTACCAAATAATTATTTAATTTTAGTTATTTACATTACTATCACATTGATTATAAACTGTATATCTTTGGTTAAATTTTTTTCTTACTAGCATCAGCATTTATATTCTCTAATTTATGTCTCCCAATTTATAAAATGTGCTTCTCATTATTCTCTTACTCTTTTATTTTTTATTTTAGGTTAATGTGAGAGTACAACTAGGGTACATTTTCATATGTTAGGTAGAATCTCTCTTATATTGTGTCCCACACCCAAGAGGTGTGCCGTATACTCTTACATTGTGACCATCAATGAGAGCATGCCAGTCCCCCTTGCACCTCCCCTGTTCCACTCATTCCCCTTCCCCCCAACTTCAATTGAATTGAGTTTTTCTCTTATGTGCGTATTAGATCGTCTACTGGCTTCATATTAGTATTGAGTACACTGGATACTTGCTTTTCCATTCTTGTGATAGTTTACTAAAAAGGATGTGTTTCAGCTCCACCCAGATTAATATAAAAGATGTAAAGTCTCCATCGCTTTATGGCTGAATAGTATTCCATGGTATACACATACCAAAGTTTATCCATTCCTGGGTTGATGGGCATTTAGGTTGTTTCTACATCTTGATGACTGTAAATTGAGCTGTGATAAACAGTCTAGTACAAATATCCTTTTAATAAAATGATTTCTTTTCTTCTGGGTAGATGCCTAGTCATGGGATTATAGTATCAAATGGGAGGACTATTGAGTTCCCCATGCATTAGATAAAAGATTTAAATCTAAGACATGAAACGATAAAAACCCTAGAAGAAAGTGTAGGAAAACTACACTTGATGTCAGCCTGGGGAAAGATTTTATGAAGACTTCAGTGGCAATCTCAACAATAAAAATAAACAAATGGAGGTCAGGTGCAGTGGCTCACGCCTATAATCCAGGGTGGATTGCTTGAGCTCAGGAGTTTAAGACCAACTTGAGCAAGAGTGAGACCATCTCTAAAAATAGCTGGGTATTATGGTAGGTGCCTATAGTCCCAACTACTTGAGAGGCTGAGGCAAGAGGATCACTTGAGCCCAAGAGTTTGAGGCTGCTGTGAGCTATGACACCATCACACTCTATCAAGGGTGTCAAAGTGAGACTCTGTCTCAAGAATAATAAAATAAAATAATATAAAATAAAATAAACAAATGGGGCTTAGTTAAATTGAAAAGCTTCTGCACAGCTAAAGATAGATTAAAGCAAATATACCACCTTCAGAATAAGAAAAGATATTCACATGTTATAAATTTGACAAAGGGTTGCTAACTAGAATCTATAGAGAGAACTCAACAAAGAAGAGCAAACTATCCCATCGATCACTGGACAAGAGATATGAACAGAAATTTCTCTGAAGAAGACAGACAAATGCTAATAAACATATGAAAACATGTTCATCTTTCCTCATCAGAGAAATGCAAATCAAAACACCCTGAGATACCCACCTAAACCCAGTGAGAAAAGCCCATATCACAAAGTCCCAAAGTTGCAGATGCTGGCGCAGATGTGGAGAGAAGGGGACACAGATGTGGAGAAAGGGGAATGCTTTTTTTTTTTTTTTGGCCAGGGCTGGGTTTGAACCCACCACCTCTGGCATATGGGGCCAGCACCCTACTCCTTGAGCCACAGGCACCGCCCCAAAAGGGGAATACTTTTACTTGGGACTGCAAACTATTCTCTTATCCTTTTTTACTTTTTTGCAGTTTTGGCCAGGGCTGGGTTTGAACCCACAACCTCTGGCATATGGGGCCAGAGCCCTACTCCTTTGAGCCACAGGCGTCGCCCCTCTTATTAAGTAGTCCCAGAAAAAGCTTCTAACATAAAAAGAGAATGGGCTCAGCGCCTGTGGCTCAAGTGGAATCCAGCCCGGGCCGCCAAACAATAATGACAGCTGCAACCAAAAAAAATAAATAAATAACTGGGCGTTGTGGCAGGCGCCTGTGGTCCCAGCTACTTGGGAGGCTGAGGCAGGAGACTCACTTGAGCCCAGGAGTTGGAGGTTGATGTGAGCTGTGATGCCACAGTACTCTACCCAGGGGGACAGCTCGACGCTCTGTCTCAAAAAAAAAAAAGAGAATGGACACAAATTTTGCATTTTAATAAATTTTATCTCGATAACATCAAAAACAAGTTTAGCTTTTACACTGCATTATAAAAAATACATTAGTCTCACATTAGTTTTACATGGAAATATATAATTATTTGAATATTTAAATATAGCTTTTTTAAACGAAAAAAAAAGTGTTACTCAGAGCCCTAGTGACATAAATAATTTAAATGCACAAATGCAAAAACACACTTTACACAATATTGCCCACATACTGTATAACTCAGGACAATTACAATAAAATCTATGCAAGATACTGAACAAGAACAAGATTAATAAAATATTCATTATGGTTGTAATTTGACTTCTTACTCTTAAAAGAATTTAATGCATTCTTGAACACACAAAAGCATCAATTGTTTTATCTAATCTGCAAATTAAGCCAACATTTATTTAGACAAAAGGGGCACATTTTACATCTTCAATTCCTGAAAGTAACTCATTTCCAATTTAACTTAAACTCTAAGTTTGACAATTTCAAGTTTTCAAGCTTATCTAAAATCATAAGAACTTAGCAAATATTTCCAAAATGTCAAACAAAATCATCAGTATTGTATTACAGCTTTATGTTTGATAATATAAAGTTTAAAAATGAGTCTTTTCCCTGCCCCCTCTCAAAATGACAAACTTAAAAATAGCAAAGATGGTAAATTATATATGTATATTTTACATCAATAAAAAAATTTTAATAGTATTTAGAAGGACTTCCAATGTGAAAAAGGCAGTAACTTTTAAATTTTGATCATTTAAGTTATAAGAACTGTCCTCTCTGCACATTTAATCAAAACAGATGACACATTGTTTCCATACAACCTCTTACTTTTAAACTTACACTGATAGAATGCAGAACACATCCATAACAGTACTCAAGGGAACTGTGTCTATTCCACAGGAAAGGAGACACCAGTACCCACAAATGGAATATTTTTATAAACTATCCTTTTATTACCTAATCAGTAGGACAGAGCTTTCTTCTCAAATTAAAATTGGAGGACTATTTTGAACTAGTGGCCCACAGTGATATTTCAAGAGAGAAAACTAAAATATATGTGTAGATGAGGAGGCAAGGCTGAAGAAATGCTATATATACTGGTTGCAACTAAAAATATAAACATCCATTTTTTTCAACATAATTACTGTTTACATTCAGAAGTTAAGAAATCACAACAGAATTCCATCAAAATATACCCACAGGTTAAATAATGGCCCCTGAAATAAAACCACATTTAGAAATCAGCTTACACTATATTTCATTAATGCTAAGATAACACATTTTTATTTCTGAAATTAAGATACAACTTACCATTGACCTTAGTTTCAATAAAATGTAGTAGGTAGTTTTACGATACAGTTGAAATTCACGTTTTTCTTTAACACAGACAGAAAAAGATCCAGGATCTTGGCTTAACAAGAATAAATGATAACTGAATATATCTGAACCAGCTCAACCAGTGTGCCAGAATAAAGGTTCTGAATATATCCCTCAGTACTTCAGACATAAACTACGTATCATTACATCTTTTATTTGAACTCTTAAAACACTGGTTAGCAAGTTTAGCACAAACGAATGTGTAAATACAGATTTTCACTTGCATAATGGCCTCCACAGAAATTACCAGCTTTATTCAATTTTTTGAAATATTAAGATAGGTTAAGATAATTTACTAATCACAACAATTAACAACCTACCCAAATAATATTACCAAACCAATAGTTTCAGGCCAAGCTATTAAAGAATAAACTAAAGTCTAAAATATTCTTAATAAGGCCACAAAGTAACCTGGATTTTCATATTAAGCCACCAACACTTCACATAGAAGGGAATAAAGGCAGTTAAAACAAAAAAAGCCTGATCACATTGACAAAATCATGTTCTCCTTAAGATACAGTAACGCTAAGGAGAAATCACAAGAGACTGTGTGTGTGCATGTGTCCAAATGTGGCAAGTCAGAGACTTGCAGATCCAATTTAAATGAAGCAGGAGTTTGTTACAGAATAAAATCGCCAGTTTTTGAAAACTGGATTAAAGAGTATAGAATCTCATTCTCTGGAATGCTTTTACAAGAAAGACAAATCAGGGTTTGTTTGTACGCGTTTAAGTCAACCTCATTCAGAAGTTGAGATAATTATCATTAGAGTCCCTTCTTTTTAATTATCCAGTTAGAAAACTATGTTAGCAATGCTCCCTGCAACACAAAGATTGCAGATACATTTGTTTCGATCTTTAGAAAGTGATATCTTATAAGATAGTATTGATAAGTTCGCTCTATTCATTCTCAAAATGTTATAACTTGCTGGCATGAGAGAGATAATCATAAAAAATAAATAAAAGGGACATGATTTGTGGGACAAAATTCTATACACTGTGCTAAAATTATATTATGACATAAATTAAGATAAAGCTCTTCTACAAAAAATGATGGAAAAAAGTTGCTTTTGAATCTTAAAAAAAGGGACTCCAAACACTAATTTTAAATGAATATAAAAGTTCTGAAAAATAATATTTATAGCAAAATAGTTCAGTTAGTCTTCTCACCAAAACTGGGAAAGCTGTGTGTACTAAGTACCAAGTATATTTCAATTGAAGTACTGAATCCTCAACCACTCTTAACACAAAAGCTGCTTCTATTTTATCTCATTTTATCTTCTCAGTCTGTTTGAGAGCCGAGTCACAATTCTACGTGTGTCAGGCTGTGGTGCAGAAGATAAACTTCTCAGAGCGTATGGTTTCACAGGTCCAGGACTTTCCTTTTTGCTATCAAAAGGAAGCTTACGTCTTACATTAGCACTCTTTTCTCTTGCAGTATTATCAGTATTCTTCTTTCTTGTGCCACGGTAGGAGCCCTTCTTGGGCTGCTTTGAAGGACCTGCTACAGCACTTAATGGTTCTTTAGCATGAGCTGGTGGAACTGGGGAGCTCAGAAGCATTTCTGCCTGTCTCTTCATGTTCTTTGGCGTACTGACAATAGACTTTGTCTTGTTGAGATAACTCTCACTAAAAATGGTCCTGGATTGATATTTACGACGTAAGAACACAGTGTTTTTCGAAATGTACTTTATAATTACATCACTTGGTTTGGTCCGAATCCAAAGGGGCTGTTTTTCAGATGTTTTTCTCTTTCTCCGTTGGCAAATGCTTGGTTTTACGCCCTGTTCGGGCAACTCAGCAGGAGTCGTCGTTTTTTTTGGAGTTTTTTTTTGAAGTTTTTTTTGACTTCTCAAAAACCTATTTAGAAGTGATCCTGGGCAGGCTTTGGTATTATCACGATTTAAAAGCAGCAGCTGGAAATTACTTCCGTTTGGAATCTCATCAGAGCTCGGACCCTCACCAGAACTCGGGCCGGCACCAGAACTCGGGCCGGCACCAGAACTCGGGCCGGCACCAGAACTCGGGCCCGCACCAGAACTCGGGCCCGCACCAGAACTCGGACCCTTACCAGTATTTGGAACTTTTGATTTTTGTGTTGAGGGAGACGAGCCCTTGGTCTTGCGACGTGAACTTCTTGTTGACACTGTCCCAGAGCTTTGTCCACCAGCATCCTTGTCTCCTGCACTGGAGTTGTTGTCAGTCAGAGCTTTAGGAAAGTTATTCTGGTCTGCCTCTGGCAATACTATGTTTATTGGAGGATTAGCTATAATTTCCTTCAATACTGGGTCATAATGCGTGATGCTATTCCGCTTATATCTGCACCTAAACCGAACATCATTATCCCACTTGCGGTGCTTCAACCTGGAGAAGTGAAGGCATTCACCTTCTTCCAGCTTAATATTCAGAGAAGACAGAATATAGACTAAGGCTTTGGATTGCATAGGCCTCAAAATTTTAGTACATGATGCAGGTAATTCAACTGGTGCAATTCTGACCTTTTTTTTGGCTTTTTTCTTATCTCGTGAATTTGGGCGCTTACTTTTTGGTGAGTCTTCCTCTTGTCCAGTTAGTTTTCTTTTTGTTGGTGAGCAACTCTCAACATTGGTTTGCGTTCCAAGGCTAACTTTCACAGCCTCGCATGGAGAAGGCACCTCATCACTCTCTTGTGCAGGAGGCCTCTCTGCTGGAGGAGGAGGATGGCACGTTTTATCTAAGGCCACTGAAGGGTCAACAATTTCCGAAGCACTACCTGCAGTATCTTTACAATCTGATGAAGCTTCATTTGAAGCAGCATTCTGCTGCTGGTCAGCCCAGGTAACCCTTTTCTTTTTCTTATTTGGAGTCACATTTTTGGTCTTAGAGTCATCATCAAAGTAACAGTGGAAACGACCTTCCCTAAATTCCTTGACAAGAGTGTTAATTTTTATGTCATCTTCTCTCATTATTTGAGACCATGTTTTCCCCACAAATGAAGGAGGGACATGAGGCAAGGCTTCAAGAACTGGTTCATCAGAATTATCTTCTACAACCTCCTTTGCTTTTTCTGGGTTCCTTGCAGAATCAACCATGGGAACAGAGCTTGATTGGGAACCATGGTTCTTTTCTTCCAGATTAAAAGATGCCTTCTTACGTAGGTCTGTTTTATTAACAGCTTTGTGAGGCTGGTCAGCATCAGGCTGAAGAGAAGGATCACACTGAAAATTCATCTGAGAACCACAAGGTTCACAGCTCACACTTCCTCTATGTGTACGTTTTGACTTTGAAAAGTTTCCTTTTTCAGCCAATTGATGTGCTGCTGACTCAGAAGAGGCATCAAAGTCCTTGGCAGAAACATTGGATTTAGAGCTCTTACCTTTTCGTCTAGTACTTCTTGGATTTTTCCGAGGGCTGGCTTTTTTGCGAGCTGTTTGCTGTCGGGTTACAGGCCCAGAAGTGGCTTTTCCTTTAGGATGATCAGATTCACAGTGCTTATCCTCTGGATCAGTATATTTCACCTTTTTTCTCTCAGGCTCTTGTGACTGGTAACTCATAAACTGAGCAGAGGCATCAACGTTAACATTTATTTCGGAAGTACAAGGCTGACAATTCGAATCACTCAGAATAATACAGTCTTTCTTCCGGTTGATTATTTTAAAAGTCTCTTTGGATTGGCTTGTCACAGATGGAGGAAGGGTTTCACAAACATATCTTACTTCAGAACCAAAAGAGTCATTGCTCTTCTCTTCATCATCAATACATTCTGCATTTATACAACTGATTTGATGTGAGTCAGTCATTTGAGGTGGATCAGTCACTAATTGAAGAGGGATGTCAGGATCAGAAATTCCTTCACAATCACCCTCACTGGGCACAACATCCACAAGTACCACTTTTGGAAGATTCGTTTCTTTGACTGACTCTGGATATTGGTTAAGTACTATCTGAAAAGGGACATCAGAATCACACATTTCAGAATCATTAGGTTCACTAGTCTTTTCTTCCATGCCAAGATGTTTTTCCCTCCGAAGGTTTGTTTCTTCATAAGACACTTGAGGTTGGTCAACTTCTGATGCAAAATCAATGCCAGAATCACATTTTATTCCAGAACCACAGAATTGGTAGTTCTTTTCTAGTTCTTTGGCAGACACTGGTGACTGACCAGTCACAAAATGAACAGGAGTAGCAGAATCACAATTTACTTCAAAATCACCTAGTTTATAGCTCTTATCTTCTAGGTAAATATGGCCTTCTTTCCAAAGATTTGTTTCTTTGACAGCTTTTTGAAGTGGGATAGTTGATGACTGAAAAGGATCACTGGAATCAAAATTTGCTTCAGGAACACAAGGATCACTGCTCTTATCTTCCAAATTGGAATGCCTCTCTTCCAAAATTTGTGGTTGCTTAATCACTGACTGAAGAGGAATGTTTGAAACATAAATTATTTCAGAATCATTGCAGTCATAGCCCTTATCATCCAGACAAACATGTTCTGCTCTCATAACACTTCTTTCTTTAATAGCTCTTTGAATTTTATTAGTCACAGACTGAGGAGGGTTACTGGAATGTTGAGGTGCTTTAAAATGACCAGGCTTAATAATCTTTCTTTCCATAGCAACATGCTTTTTCCAAAGGTTAGCCTTCTTAAATACTGTTTCAGTTGGGCCAGCCGCCGACTGAAGGACGTCAGAATCATACATGATTCTAAAATCTTTAGCTTCATCCCTCTTATCTTCCACATCAGCTTCTTCATCCTTCCAAAGGCTTATTTCTTTAACAGTTTCTCTGAGCTGGTCAGCCACTGATTGAAGAGGGTCATCAGAATCAAAACTTATTTCAGAACCACAAGACTGATTGCGCTTACCTTCCAGCTCACTGTGCTCCTGCTCTGAAATAGTTACTTGAGGTTGGTTAAGTATCGACCGAATCATAAAATCAGACTTCAAACTCATTTTAGAACAAGTATACTGGCAGTTCTTCATTTCTAAGTACATTTGATCTTCATTTCTTGGGTTTAATTGTTTACCAGCTACTTTAGGTTGATCAACCACAGACTGAACAGAAACATTAGAATCACAGATTAATTTAGAACCATTAGGTTCATCCATCTTATTTTTCAGGCTAATATCCTCTTCCTCCTGCAGGCTTATTTTTTTAAATGCTTCTCGCAGTTGTTCAGTACCAAAAGTTGTTTTAGAATAACGTGATTCACTGTTTTTGTTTTCCAGATTAACATGTTTTCCCTTCAAAAGGGCTAGTTGACGTTGGTCAGTGACTGAATGACGAGGAATACTAATACCCAAATTGGTTTTCAAACTTTTAGGTTCAATGCTTTTATCTTCTGGGTTAACATGGGCCTCCTTCAAAAAACCTGGCTGAGGTTTCTTATTCATTGACTGAGAAGTGACATCAGAATCCAGAATTATTTCAGTGCCACTACATTTACCATTGTTTTCTAGAATATGCTTCTTCTTTCCATTGACTTTTTTAATAGCTGTGTGAGGTTCAGCTCCTGAATAGTGAGGGACATTAGAATCTAAATTTGGTTCTGAACCACTAAATTCAGAACTTTTATCCTTGAATTCAGCATGCTTTTCTTTCTGAAGTCGTATTTCTTTAACAACTACTCCAGGTCTGTTAGCCACTGACTGAAGAGAGATGTCAGGGTTCAAATGTTTTTCAAAAGCACTCTTACTTTCTAAGCGCATGTGCTCTTCTTTCTGAAGGTGTATTTCTTTAATGGGATCTTCAGAATGTCCAGTCATTGAATGAAAAATAACACCATAATCCAAACTTAATTCAGAATCAGGTTCCTTTTCCCTATTTCCTAGGTATACCTCGTCTTGTTGAGGGTTAAGGTTTTGAACAGCTGTTTCAGGAGAATGACTCACTGAATGAATAGAGGCGTAAGAATCACAACTTGTATAAGAACCACTGGGTTCAACATTTTTCCTTTCTAAGTATGCATACTCTTCATTCTCATCATTTACTTCATCATCATCTTCATTCTCATCATTTACTTCATCATCTACTTCAGATTGATCATCTCTTGAATGAAGAGGAATCTCACAATCAGAACCTGTTTCAGAAGCACAAGATGCATCACTTCTATTTTCCATATCAACAACTTCTTCCTCATAAAGAGATATTTCAGGCTGGTCAACTACTGAAAGATGAATATCAGAATCAAAAGTTATTCCAGAACTATATGACTCACAGCTCTCATTATCCAGGCCAATGTGCTTATTTCTTCCAATATCCAACTGAGACTGCTCAGTAAAAGGAGGATCAGATTCAAAAGTCAGGTCAGAACTGGAGCTCGTACAGCTTTTAGTTTCCATGTCATTATTTACCACTTTAACATTCACTTCACCCAAAGGCCCTTGAAGCTGATTATTGGATGACTGGGAAGAAGCAGAAGAAGAGGAAGAAGAAGAAGAAGAGGAAGAAGAAGAAGAAGAAGACGATGACGACGACGAAGAAGAAGAAGAAGATGATGATGATGATGATGAAGAATTGAAGCTTAGATTAGAAACGCTAGAATGAATGCTCTGACTCTCCAGGTCAGTATCTTCTTTCTGTGGATTCATTTCATTAACTGCTACTGAAGAATGGCCAATTGCAAATTGAGCATCAGCATAAGAAGCCATTTCAGGAATATGAGACTCACGGTCCATATCTACAAGGTCAGAACTCTCCTCTTTCAGAATATCTATTTCTTCATCAGTGCTCTCAGGTTCATTAGCCACTGTGCCAGGAGAGACCTCACCATCAGGACATGCCTTAGCACTACTGGATTTACGTTTCTTAAGCTTTGCGTGGACTCGTGTACTTTTCACATGACTTTCTTTGACTGTCAGTTGGGGGTGATCAACTCCTGACTGAAAAGAAACATCACAATCAAAACTGGTTTCAGAACAACTTGATTCATAGTTCTCATCATTCGAACCACCGTGAACCTTCTTCCGACGTTTTATTTCGGTGACAACCACTGGAGGTCGGTCAACCACAGACTGAGGTGGGAAAACAGAATCAGCACTTACTTCAGAGCCACTAGATCCATAGTTCTTATTAACCAAATCAATGTGTGCCTCCTTAGAAAGGTTGCCTTCTTTTGCATGCTGTTGAGGGTAGTCATCAGTTGACTGAGGTGAGCCATAATTCATTTCAGAACTACTAGATTCATAGCTTTGGTCAACCAGGCTAATACGCACTGCATTCTGTGGATTTCCTTCTTTAACAATCACTTGAGATTGGTTGGTAACCAACTGAAGAGAGTCATCACCATCAGAACTTGTTTCAGAGCCATAAGATGTATTATTCTTATACTGTAAATCAGCATATACTTCCTTGGAATGGTCTATTTCTTTGGCAGTCACTTTGGATTGATCAGTCAGTGAATGAAAAGAATTGCGATCAAAACTCATTTCAGAATCACTAGATTCATCATTGTTACCTTCTTGGTCAACCTCTTTCCAAACACTGAAGTCTCGTGCAGTCTTTAGGTGTTGAGATGATGACTGAAGAGAGCTATAATCAAACTTCAATTCAGAACTCACTGAGTACTTCTTTTCTAAAAAGCCTGACTTGTTAAAAACCAAACGTTTTGCTTCTTGGGTATAATTGATATTAGAATAGGATGCCTCATGGTACTCTGGACTGGCATCCTCAAAGATTCCTTTATTAGAAGGCTTCTCAGTTTTACTCAGGTTTACTGCTGAGCTTACTTCTAACTCAGAAGGACTGTCAACTCTTAAAGACCCCTCAGTACGCATACGTTCACAGAATTTAAAATCAGCTGACGAAGTTTTACCCTTAGATTTTACATCTTTCTGCAAAACCAATTTATCTGAATTTATACACAAAGCTTTCCTGTTTGATTCTTTAGGATTATGATGTGAAACTGAAGACGTTTCTAGACTGGATGATGTCATGGGCTTTCTAAAGACCCCGCCTACCTGCTCAAGGTGTTTCTCAACTTTGTTTGGATCACGTTTGTTAACTGAATCCAAATTGGCTGCTTGTGGTAACTTAGTCACATTAGTTATGACTGGCCTACCTTTAGAACTTTCAGGTAAAGGACGAGCAGGTGCATTCCAAATCACTGGGGGACGTATTAAGTTATTTCCATTATTTGTAACTTGACCAGTATCTACTGAATTACATTTTTTCATAACAGGCCCAATTTTATTAACAAACTCCAAGGGCTGCTGCCGTCCCTTCTCTAGTTTTTGAATAACTGATGGTCGAACTGAAACCTCCTGTATACATTCCTGATATATACTAGGCCTGAAATGTGACTCAACAACTTTACAACCCTTGGAGGATGTATCTTCTCTGGTACCAGGATCATCCTCATCTTCATCCTCTTCTTCATCCTCTTCCTCATCCTCTTCCTCATCCTCATAGTCTCCTTCAGGAAAATAATCGGCCACATGAATCACATCAGGTGACTCAGGATTCTCAACGATCTCTTGTTGCACGGGTCTAAAAAGAAAGGAGAAAAACACATACAAATATTCTAATATCAGTTTAAAATGTCAAAAATGAAGGCATAATGAATAATTTTCTTTCTGTTCTGGGCTGTCCTTAAAGGACAAAGAATCAAGGCAATCACATCAGGCTACATGCATTTCAGACAGGTTATCTGTGCAAGGTGAAAGACACTTCACCAATTGCTACTTAAACACAAATAGCTCCTAAACCCAAGAAAAATGCAAATAAAACCATATGTCAGCCGGGCATGGTGGCTCACGCCTATAATCCTAGCACCTCTGGGAGGGCGAGGTGGGTGAATTGCCTGAGCTCACCGGTCTGAGACTAGCCTAAGCCAGAGCAAGACCCTATCTCTAAAAATAGCTGGGCATTGTGGCAGGCGCCTGTAGTCCCCTCAGGAGGCTGAGGCAAACACTTAAGCCCAAGAGTTTGACATTGCTGTGAGCTGTGACACCACAGCATTCTACAGAGGGTGACAAAGTGAGACTCTAGTCTCAAAAAAAAACCCACTATATGTCATTTTTCAGTTATCAGAGTGGTTAAGTAGAAAAAAGTTGGACAAAAGTTAACTTAATCTTGTACACATCAGTTTCAACCTCCAAGGAATATACTATTTTCTCTCAATTAGTTGTCATATGTGAAGAGTATTAAAAAATAACCTGGCACATAGTACGCATTCACAAAATAGCTATTATTCTGATACATCATTTTGGCTAAGGACATGAACACACTTTAATACCTTGTCGATAGGAGTATATATATTAGTTAACTTCTATTCTATTAGTTAACCTCTGTGTAGATTAGTAGCCTCTATGAAGAGGAATTTGGCAATGTCTACTGAAATTAAAAATGTACACAGCCAGGTGTGGCAGCTTACACCTCCAATCCTATCACTCTGGGAGGCCAAGGTGGGTGGATCGCTTGAGCTTGTGAGTTCAAGACAAGCCTGAGCTAAAAAGAAAAAATTTTTGCTGGGCACAGTGGCTCACGCCTGTAATCCTAGCGCTCTGCTAGGCCAAGATGGGTGGATCATCTGAACTAAAGAGTTCCAGACCAGCCTCAGTAAGAGCAAGATCCCGTCTCTGAAAATAGCCGGGCGTTGTAGTGGGCCTGTAGTCCCAGCTACTTGGCAGGCTGAGGCAAAAGGATCGCTTGAGCCCAGGAGTTTGAGGTTGCTGTGAGCTATGACACCACGATACTCTACCCACAGCAATATAGTGAGACTCTATCTCAAAAAAAAAAAAAAAAAAAATTTAACTGTAAGTAAATAAAACAATTACATATCTAAATCTATGAGATATGATAAAAATGAACACTTCATACTTCTAAATACCGCCATTAAAAAAAGTATTAGTAGGGCAGTGCCTGTGGCTCAAAAGGATAGGGTGCTGGCCCCATATGCCAGAAGTGAAGGGTTCAAACCCAGCCCCGGCCAAAAAAGAAAAAGTATTAGTAAACACAATTAAGTGAGCACTAAATTAAAGATGGAAAAATAACTACCAAATTGCTCCCATAAAAAAGGTAGAGGAAATAAATTAAGAAAAAGGAAAAACTAATGAAAAGGAAACAAACATTAGGCAAGAGGTGATTTTCAGAAAATCTGAAACAATACAGAAACCTACAATGGCTAAATAAAAAGGGAAGAGAAATTTTTTTTAAAACCCATGAACTTATAAACTAAAAAGCTTATAAATATAATAATATAGTATTGCCATGAAATTTTTTTAAAAAAACAAGGGAATAAAATGGTATTTCACACCATTAGGTATGTATACAATATACTCAAATACAGGAATTTAGGTATGATAGAGGTGACATTTTATATCAGCAGAGATAATTAGAGATACATTTATAGAAAATTAAATAGAAGTCCTGCCTCATACCACATATAAAAACAATTATCTACTTATTTATTTTGAGATAGGGTCTCACCACTCTGCTGCCTGAGCTAGAATGCAGTGGCATAATCATAGCTCACTGAAACCTCAAACTCCTAGGTTCAAGCAACTCTCCTGCCTCAGCCTCTGAGTAGTTGAGACTACAGGTGCATGCTACCACACTTGACTTTTTTTTTGTAGAAACAGAGTCTTGTTATTTGCTTAGGTTTGTCTTAAACTTTTGGCCTCAAGTGATACTACTTGCTTAGCCTCCTAAAGTGCTAGGAAGAATCTCCTATGCCCAGCCTAATTAAAAATATTTAAAAGAAGAAACAAGGGCATAAAAAAATATATATGAAAGAAGCTATTAAAAAAATTCTCATTAGAGCTGATCATGTTAAAATGTTTAATATCTGTATGATAATATACAACACATATAGTTAAAAGACATATAACAGATCCTGGAAAAATATTTGGAAATTGTTTAAAATAAGACTATCATTCACACTCAAATACTGCCTATAAATTCAAAATATATATATATGTCAATAGAAAAAAAGGCGCAAGTATATGAATGAACATATTTGATCCTATAAATGAATGAACAATTTATAGGATCAAATATGGCCAATAAATATACAAAAAGAAGTTCCATTTTACTCATAAATAAAGACAAGCTAATTAGGAGATACTTTTTTTTTTTCGGCTCTATTACACTGTGGGGGAGGGAAGAGAGGTTGATAATCCCAGTGTTGGCAAGAATCACAACAAATGATTCTCTTATGGTGTGAGTACAAATAGGTATAGCCTTCTAGAAAGTATCCAGCAAGGATTTAAACTGTTCATATACAATTTGAGAAACAAAAGAAATAATAAACAGTAACAGATTAAAACACACAGAATAGGCTGGGTACACTGCCTCATGCCTGTAATTCTACCACTTTGGGAAGCCAAGGCAAGAGTGCTTGAGGCCAAGAGTTCAAGACCAGCCTGGTCAAGATGGCAAGATCCCATCTCTACAAAAAAATAGAAAAATTTGCCAGACATGATGGTTCTCATCTGTTGTCCCATCTTACTGGGGAGGCTGAGGCAGAAAGATTGCTTGAACCCAGGAATTTGAGATTACAGTGAGTTATAACTAAGTAACTGCACTCTAGCTTAGGCAACAGGGCAAGACCCTGTCTATAACATAACATAAGATAACATGACATAACATAACATAACATAATAAAAACCACACAATAAAAGAAATATTCATGAGCCTATAATGGTATAAATAAATAACTGAATAAATAGTGAGGGATAAGAATTTTGATTAATAAATATAGTAACAGTGTCAGGGAAGAATCATCAATGGATGCCTAAAATAAGTCAGCTAAAGTAAAGGAGAAAAAGGATATTTACATAGTCTTCAAGTTTTTCCTCACAAGATTCTCACTTTGTTGCCCTGGGTAAAGTGCTGTGGCATCATAGCTCACATCAACCTCAAACTCTTGGGCTCAAACAATCCTCTTTCTCAGCCTCCTGAGTAGCTGGGACTACGGGAGCCTGCCACAATGCCTAGCTATTTTTTTGTTGCAGTTGTCATTGTTGTTTGGCTGGCCCAGGCTGGATTCAAACCCACCAGCCTCAGTGTATGTGGCTGGTACTCTAACCGCTGGCAGCAAGGCACCAAGCCTCACTGCAGTATTTAATGTTCTATCACTGTTTCTCTTCAAAACAAGACACTGACTCTTAAATGTTATCAAAATAATTATTTTTATTAAAACACCCAAAACAGGCCAGACGTGGTGGCTCACTCCTATAATCCTAGCACTCTGGGAGGTCAAGGCAGGAGGATCTCCTGAGCTCCAGAGTTTGAGACCAGCCTTAGCAAGAGCGAAACCCCATCTCTACTAAAACTATCTAGGCATGGTGGCCAGCGCCTGTAGCCCCAGATACTCAGGAGCCTAGCAAGAAGATACCTTGAGCCCATGAGTTTGAGATTGCAGTGAATTAGGCTGACACGGCCCGGCGCCTGTGGCTCAATCGGCTAAGGCGCCAGCCACGTACACCCAAGGTGGCGGGTTCGAATCCCCAGCCCGAGCCCGCCAAACAACAATGATGGCTGCAACCAAAAAATAGCCGGGCGTTGTGGTGGGCGCCTGTGGTCCCAGCTACTTGGGAGGCGGAGGCAGGAGACTCGCTTGAACCCAGGAGTTGGAGGTTGCTATGAGCTGTGATGCCATGG